>CABHPQ010001942.1:33349-74055 GCA_902168405.1 Peromyscus aztecus
CGCATGAGGCTTCAGAGAGGCATTTAAGGCTGCTAGACCCTGACCCAGTACAATAACAGCAAGCCAAGGAAGGCCAGTGGCTCCTAAGAGTCTTCTCTGAAGCTATCTGCCCTATTCCCAGTAGTTCCTACACCAGAGGCACCCATCCAAATATTCTGCTTAGTTCATGCTTCAAGAAGGCAAAGTCACTCCCTACCCAAAGGACTTAGTTTTTTAGATGGCCACTTCAAGGATGGGCTGGATAATCCTGGACTTCCTTACCATAGATTCTGTCTCACCTACTGAAAAGATCCTGGCAACACCCAGACTAGTTCCAGAAATTCCCTTGGAAAGGCCTGGCTCCCACCACCCTGCCTGCTGCTGGACATTTCTTCATGTGCTTCTTGCCTCTGCAGACATGGGGCGCTATTCCTCCTGGCTCCTTGCGTAATAGGCTCCATATATACCAAACCCCTCTCCTTTCCTCACTGTTCTCTGAGAACCCTCCTCACCTGTGACTGTCAGCTCACTCTCTGCCTCTTAGCAGAGTACCTGGCCATTTGGGGGATATGGGAAATATTTGGTTAATGGTTAAATGAGTGAATGAATCTAGAGCATTCGGAAGAGACGTAACAAGTTTTAGGTCTTGTGTTTGACCTCACAAAAGAGCTTTGCATCCACTCAATTTCACCACATTCCTTACCTTGCCTGCTCCAAATTTTAGATCCATAGTTGAAAACACCAACCAACTCCTATAACATTAGGGTAGTCTTTCATATGTTCCAAAGAGCTGTCATAGCTATCACATTTAAGAATGCAGTTCACCACAAAAATAAATCAAGGCATGTTGTAGTCCCAGCTTTGGCCACATAGCAAAGCTTATAGCTTCAGCAAGCTCCTTAACCTTTTTGGGTTCAGAATAGAACTGATAAATAAACTAGAAGTGGTAGATCTTTGAAAATACTGTTGTCAAGATGAAATAAGACAAGGCATACAAGTGTCTCCCCGGTGGTAGGTGCTCAAGGGTTGCTGTTCTTCTTCCCACTGAGCTCTACACCTTTTGGGAGCCACAAGGTAGGTATCACTGCTCCTAATTAACAAACAGATAACTCAAGATCGCAGAACTAGTGAACTCCCAAGTATGTGGCAGTTAAATACAAAACTAAGCGAACAAAACCAGGACCACATAGGACACACACTGATACCCTTTGCTTGTCTTTCTTGTTTTCCTCTCCTGGGGAGGGTGACATGGAGTGACCTTAAAATGCACGGATACAGTGCTGTTGATACAATCCATGCTTCTTGAACAATGTCCTTTCTTCTAGTGCTTCCAAAATTCTTAGAGATACGCAGCTTAGATATTCCTTGGCTTCATTTTTCTTTGTCATTGGATATTGCATTCTATGACTGGTATTGAATATATGCCAAAGCCCTTGGCTCCAACAAACACAAAAAAGCTTTTATTAAATAATGGTGGTAAAAATATGCTTATATAACCCATGATAATTCCACTTTACTCCAGAACATAACTGGCTTGTTCGTTGTGCATTCTTAGCATCTTGTGTGGATCTGCTCAAGAATTATTTTCACATATTTAGATTCTGCTTCTGACTGTGATGCCAGGTTTTCCAGTGGTGTCCTGGGTGGACTGTGACCCCAAAACACACCAAATGAACAACTCTCAAGTTACTGTTGGTTTAACAATTGACTGTTAAAAATTCAAGCTTATGAGGAATGTGCAATTTATAGGCAGCCATTTTGTTTCTGGACATTTGCTGAGAGACAGTGGAATTCAAGGTGCACTGCAAGGCTATTTTCACACTGCAAGAGATATCACCCGAATTCATGCAAAAGTTCGAGGAGTATAAGCAAAAATACAGGAAAAAAAATTAAATACTAGCTGTTCTATAAAAGTATCATTGCACTAAAAAAGAAAGTGGAAGGTGTTTGTGAAGTGGTTCACCGTATGAGGGACAGATTCAGGAAGGGCACTGCCATTGAAACTGTTAAGTCTTGGGTTATGCAAGGGAGGTTCTTTAGCATAGTATAGCACGGCCTATAGAACTATTTATTCTCTTCCCAACAGTGACCCCTCATGGTTTATAGTCACTCCTGTACAGCTGAAAGGAATAAAAATAGCCTCCTTGCCAGCGTCATCCTAGCGAATTATCTGTGTGTGACGTAGTGGCTAGTCATTGTCAAGATGCCTCAACTCTGAAAAATATTAATCGTTACTTGTCATACCTAACTGAGGGGTGAGCTCATCTGAGAAAGCTAACCAATAGGCTGGTTGTTAGGAACCGCAGGCAGTCGGTGAAGCCTGACTGTGCCTGGCACTTGGGGACACAGAACAAAGACTCAGAGACTATCTGAGTAGCTTAATTTACTCAGGAAGATAAAGAAATTAACCAGAACACCCAGCAAATGGAAAGCAGTAGGGCCATGCTAGTGTTCAGATAAGAAATGACATTGGCATGAACTTGAGGGGTCAGTTGGGGGTCACAGAGTGTCTGGTGTTAAGGAACTGAGCTATAAGGAAAGGGAGCTCAGTCAAGTTTCTAACATGGCTGAAATAGACAGCCCATGCAGAGGAGGGAGACAAGTAAGTTTGGACCGGGGTGTGTGGGGAGGTGGGTGAGCAAAAGTGCAAAGGTGTCCAGAATCTCTAACAGTGGATTTACAATTCAAGGCCAGTTTTGACGATGAGGTGAGTGCTAAGCTATCCTAGGCTACGTAGTAAGATCCCGTGCTAGAGAAACAAAACAAGAGCAATAACAAAAAGATGACAGAGACGCTAAAAGTTAAGCAAAGGTGATGTGGATTTTAACATTCTGAATATTTGTAATCATCTGAAGCATGGACTTTATAAACAAGGAAGGAGGGGGGTGCTAGAAATTCATCATTAGTCTAGGCATGGTGGCGCACGCCATTAACCCCAGCACTCAGAAAGGCAGAGGCCGGAGGGTCTCTGTGAGTTCAAGGCCAGCCTGGTCTACATAGCAAATTCCAAAGCAGCCAGGGCTATATAATAAGACCCTGCCCATTCCCATCCAAAAGAAAGAAATTCACCATGACCCTCCATAGAACACAAATAAAATAAACTCAATTGAAACAGAAGAAACTGAGTGAGAAGTGGAATTTTGAAAATCGGAATAGATGCTGGGTAGTTCACAGTGAAAAGTTACAACCAGAAAATATCTTTGATATAAGGTCCTTAGGAGAAACCAGCCTCACAGTTCCTCAGGCTTGCTTATGTCTGTTTGTGAAGATTTAAATGCATCTCAGGAATTTTTTTTCTAACTAGTATCCTTTATGTGTAGAAGACATATACTTTTTCTAGATTAAGAAGCACAGTGGCCATTGAAAGCCACCATATGCTCGCAGGAACATCCTTGTAGTTTCAAATTCGTCTTCAAAATCTAGACTAGTGAAAAAGATTTATCTACCCGTGACATCTTAGGATCCTACCAGTCACCTTACCCAGACTAAGGACCTTAGAGTAGCTGCACCGCACACTACCACACAGAGATGTAAAATCACAAATAGTCATATTCTATATCGGATACTTTGTGGATTAATCGTTCAGGCAAGGGATCTATCTTTTTACCCTCACTTCTCTCTCTCTCTCTCTCTCTCTCTCTCTCTCTCTCTCTCACACACACACACACACACACACACACACACACACACACACACACACCACGTATACAGTTAAACCAGAACTATGGAAGATGTTGGAGCAAGTCCTAATATTTCCACTCAAGTTACTCAAAGCCTCACAATCCATTGATGAACACTGGTGACCCATTAATGAACAAAGAGCCAAACCTGTTTCAGAATCATCTAAGGGTGACTGTCCCCATTCTTCTTTGCCTGCCACCTGTGCTCTTTAGGATCTGCCGTCCTCCACCCCCACTCCATGCTGAGGTTACAGGCATGTGTGTGGAGGACATGCCAGCCTTTTTACTTAGGTACTAGGGACTCCAAGTCACAGCAGTGGGCTTCGCCACTGAGTTGTCTCCCCAGGCCGTGGTCTTAACTGTCTTTTTCCATCTACAGATTTGGGGTTTGACTTGTTCATGTCTTCCCAAGGTCTTAAGGCCCATCATTAAGCTATTTGTTTGAGATTGCTCTGATTTTCAATATAGGCATTTCCAATATAAAACTTCCCTGTTGGAACAGCTTCCATTATATCTCATAGATTCAGGTATATTGTATTTCCATTTTCATTCAGTTCTGTGATTTTTTTATTTTCTTCTTGATCTCTTCAACGATCCATTCATCATTCACTAATATAGACTCATGGCATTCTTGACTAATAAGCTGAGGCGAATATGACATTTTCAATTCCAGGCCTAGTCTAGAATTTTCCACTTTACTTCTTTCTAGATAATCTAGCCACTAAGCTGTAAACAAGCACAGGCTAGACTTCAGAATTTTAAGATAACGTATGGAGAAAGAGGCTACCCAGAATAATATCTAGACACTGAACATGTGAACAAAGACTTCCTATGCTGTCTAGATCAACCATCTACTAAATGCAGGTAAGGTACTCCAAGAACAGCCTTCCATCTAAGATCCCTGATCAAACTCCTGACATAAGAAAGGGAGAGATACTAAATCCTTGTTTACAAGGTGGCAATCATAGCTAACACAAAATCTAAACTTGGAAAATCAACACAGAATCTCTAGGAGGCTGAGACAGAAGGGTCATGAACTTGTGTCCAACCTAGGCCAACTTTTAGTATGATCCTGTCTCCATGAAATAAAAACTAAAACTGATTATCTCCCTATGGTTCACTTTCTTGTTGACTGGTTGGCTGTATACTGATGTGATATTAGACTATACAATTCTGTATGGGGAACCACAGATTTGGGGAGGAGTCCAAGATGCAGAATTTGTGCATCTACAGACCTAGTCTGGTAACTTGGATGGTTTAAAGAAATGATAGGTTTTATATTTACTTGACTTCCTCCTTACAAGGACCTCTTTATTTTTCAGGCACATACTAGGTCACTAATAAGTGTGAACAGCTTCCTAACTTTAGCCCAGATGCCAAATACCAATCTTCAGCTTGTTTCTCTTCCCCTCTCCCTTTCCTGGTCCTCATTCTAGTCACATTGTAACCCAAGACTCAGGGTGATTAGAGTCAATTGTCCAATAAGAAAAGGAGTTTTGATGTACTATAAAAGACCAAAGTGCTGGAGAGTGGGGTTCAATAACCTCCTCACTTGTTCTTTTCAGCATGCATTCCTGCATGTCATTGCCTCTCTGAAGGTCTTTGTGTAGGGCCTGTCTTATGCCTGATGGTTTCAAGTAAAGAGGTGCCTGGAATGAACTTCTCTATTTTCTTCTATTTCTCCCAATAGACATGAAACCTGACCAGGATCCCAAAGAATTGCCAGGCTTCAAAGCAAGCCCCAAAGACAGTTCTCATGACTGTTTACTATAATAAGTTGACAATGATCCATCACTATTCTCTAAGAAGGAGGCCCAGCCTGCCTGCTTAGTTGATGTTCTTAAAGATTTTACTAAGTGATTCATGAGAAAGCATGATACTATACATAAGTGAATTTTCAGAAATCAAACATCACAATCCTTCAAATAGTCCTCCTTTTTATTCATTTATCAACTATTTATTGAGTATCTGCTGTGTACCAGGTACTTGCCAGATACTATGGCTATAAATCAAGAGTGAGGATCACACAGAGAAATCTACCAAAATATAAATCAAGGCTCTTATGGCCCAAATGAATCTCATCAACAACCATCATTTTAAAAAAAAAAAAAATTGTGGGTAATTTTTCAGAGAGATTATTTCCTCCTTTCTTGTAAAGCAAATTACGAGATTTGAATGCAGCCTTTAGCCATGTCTCAGATGATTGAGTTACTAAGACTACAAACCTTAAAGTTCTGCATCCCTGGAGTTTCGTTTCCAAGTCAGGTCAGTTCACGGCAAATTCTTCCCAGCCTGAAACGCTGTTGACTGTACCAAGGGTGTCCTGGTAGCCCCTGTGGAAGAAAGCCATAACTTGAAAGCATTAGCTTATTACAAAAGCTCAGTTTGCTGGGTTTCTTACGATACGTTGCCTTCTGATTAAATGATCAGCTGGTTAATGGTACCCAGTGTTGGGTCCGTGTCTGTGATTCGTGCCCTCCTTCCCATCCATAGGACACTCAGCCCTTTGTGAAGAAGCAGCCAGAGAGCTCTTGCTGTTTATGCTCTGAGTTTTGAAGACCTTTCCAAAATGCCAAGTCTCACTTTGTTTTTCTACTCAGTAAACATTTCTGGATCTCCCCACCCCCCACCCCCACCCCCGGCCCCAAGGAAAGATCTTGTTAGCACTGAGAAGGATTACATCATGTCTATTGTCAGCACTGGGACAGATTAAATACTTCATTACTTTTTAGTTTTTCCAGCTTGAACTGAATGTGACAGACAAAGGTTTTGTCGAAATTATAATTTGTTTCTACCCTCTTCTGACTTGGAATATACACAAGGGGAATGAAAATTCAGAGATTAGGAAATCATTAAATGTCCACAGCATACAAACTCAGTTCCTTGGTGCTACTCATGTGTAATCTCCTAGAATATGTCTTCTGTGAAATATATCTTCCCATCAGAAATTTTCGGTGAAGAATCTGAATTGAGCAAGATTAAATAATTTCTCAGGATTGTACAACCAAAGAATGGCAGGACTGTAATTTGAGCCCACTGTGGGTCCATGACAGGGTGACTTTGCAAAGGCCCCTAGGTATGTTTCTGTTCAACTTCCACAAAAAGTCCTACTGTCAGCATTATGGTTTGAATTTGAAATGCCTCCTACCAGCTTAGTATTTGAGTACTTGCTATTTTAAGAGATATAGAACCATTGGGAGGTGGGGCCTGGCTGGAGGAAGTAGGTCACTGGGGCAGGAACTTATGGGTAATAGCTCTGCCCTGATTCCACCAGATGTCTTTCTGGTTCCTGATCCACAGAGATGTAATAAGCTGTGCCCAAGATATCACTGGCACAGGCTACCAAGCCACCCCAGTAGCCATGCCTTCCTTCCCTGTCATCCCCTATCAAATCACAGACCAAAATAAATGTGTCCCCCCTTCCATAAGTTGTGTGGGGACTTTTGTTAGAAATACAGAACAGAGGCAACATGAAAGCATTTCTTTGTCTTTAATCTTTCGGAGTCACTTTTTCCATCCGGACCTCAGTTTCTTCATTTGTAAACTAGTAAACCCAACCCGCTACTTTCAAAACAGTCCTTATCCGCTAGTATGCACATCTCTAAGTTGGAACAATAGGCAATGAAGGGTACCAATCTGTTTCTTGTCATCTGATGACATTTAATCATAGGAACAGCATAGCAATGAGTGAGTGAGTGAGTGAGTCAATAACATATGGATTGGATAGACTGTCAACCTCTTCCTAGGCCAAGAAAATGCATGTTAATTCTCTAGATGTCCTGGAGTTTTAAGCAGAGAGATGCTAAACAAATTTAGTTTCCTCTTCTTAAGCTTCCTAGGCGGGTTTCTTAGAGGAAGGGGGTTGGTAGAATTAGATATGAGAGAAGGAATACTCTCTGGAGAGCATCAAAGGTCTGCTAATGACCATCAGGTGGCCTGTAAATTCTGAGAAAGCTCTGATTTTAAGAAGGAAGCATGAAATTAGGTTTTTGAGAGTATATCATAAAGGTATATTACTTTCCTAGGACTGAAATAGCAATGCAGATATTTATTCTTTCACAATGTGGGAACTAAATTTCTCCAACCAAGATATTGATGGAATTGGTAGAAGAATTAATTTCCTGATGTGGTTCCAAGCCTCCTTTAAAGATGGCCACCAATCCCTTGTGTTCTTATAGACTTACGGACTTTAATCTCTGTATCCATCTTCACACAGTCTTCATGAGTGAGTCTGTCTTTGTAAAAATATACCAGATACATGGGATTAAAACCTACTCTTCCCCAGCAGGATCTACTCTTGTTTAGTTCATCATGTTTCTAGATAAAATCATCTTCTAGGATCTAGGGGAAGAGAAGCTGAGGAGTTGCAGGAGAATGTCAGGGAAAATCCAGACAAGTAGAAGGATGCAGGTTTGTATGGTGTTGAGTGTAATGAAACTGAGACATTTCCTGAGGCCAGCCTCAGCAGAGCTTGCTACTGGGGGCTGGGGGTTAAGCAGACACACAGGCCTTCAAGGAACACATGGTCTAGCTCAGAGAGGAGTTACCCTGCTAGGCTGCAACTCAGCCGAGCACAAGTGCTCTACAGGTGATCCTTCCTCTTCCCTGTCTGAGCATCCTGCTTTGTTCTTTCCTTCCTCCCTTCCTTTCTCCAATAAGTCCTACTGCCCACCATCGTGTTCTAGCAGCATGGTTCCAGCTGTTCTGTTTCAGATGCTGGCAGTGCAGCAAGGAGCAATAGACGACACACCAACAGTGAAACCTTTCTGCTCTCACAGAGCAGAACACATGAGCAATAAGCATGAGTGACCTAAGACATTTGAACATTTTATTCCTAAAGAAGGGAGAATGAGAGCTGAGTAATGAGCCCAGAAAGTTTCCCCTCCCCGACTTCTAAATATTTATCAGTGTTTTGCCTAAGTATATGTATGTGCGCCACCTGTGTGCCTGGTGACCACAGAGGTCATAAAAGGGTATCAGATCCCCTGGAACTAGAGTCACAGATGATGTTTGTAAGCTACCACATAGGTGGTACTAAACCCAGGTCCCCTGCAAGGGCAACAAGTGTTCTTTCCCACTGAGCCGTCTCTCCAGTCCCAGTCTACAAATATTAATAAGACTGCCAATGTTGACCTCCCAGAGAAGGCAACAGCTAAGAAACAACTTTAAGATGAAGAATTAAATAGTGCAGAATGAGAAAGAGTGACCATGACAGGGTAAAGAGCCATAATGAAGCCCTACAGCAGCAGTGTACATGGCCAAAAAGAAAAAAAGACAAAGCAAAAAGGGAGCCTGTGCAGGAAAATGTAGAAACTGAGGTGGAGGAAGAAGAAGGGATAGGCTTAGAAATTACCTAAGAACTTTGCTTTTGTTCTGTGGACGAGATAAGCCATTGGTGCATTGAGTCCAGAGGAACAGCATACCATGACTGACATATGACTGGGAATCGCGGGCTGCCGGGTAGAAAATGGAGTGTTTGGCAGTGGAAGGACGCACAAAACCAACAAAAGGTGAGAGCAAACATCTAGGGGACAGTGACCACAACTAAGGTAATGAAAACCAGGGAAGTAGACTGGGAAAATGGTTAGATTAGCTCTGGACTATAAGGAAGACATGTGAAGGAGACAGCTGGGTATATGATTCTGGAGTTCAGCTGACAGGACCAGACTGAAACTTGGATATAATGAAAATACAGATGTGGGCACTGTAGAGATGGTTCCATGGTTAAGAGTACTGGCTGCTCTTCTGGAGGAACTGGGTTCAATTCCCAGTACCCACATGGCAGCTCACAACCATCTGAAACTCCATTCCCAGGTGACCCAGTGCCCTCTCTTGTCCTCCATGGGTGCTGCTCTCATGTGGTGCACAGATACACATGCAGGCAAAATACTCATACTTACAAAATAAAAATAAAGTTTAAAAAATGTAACGTATGTAGGTGTTTGTTAGTTGTCCATTGTTGTGTTCGTTACTTCGGGATGTAGAAAACTAAAATATTCCTTTGCTGACTTTCTGCAACTAGGGAATGTTAGGGTGGCTTTGTTGAGTGGCTCTGGCTCAGGGTCTTTCATGGGATTGCATTCACACTGTTGTCCAAGATGGTTTAAGCATTTCAGTGCTTAATTAGGACTGATAACCCACTCATTAGCTCATTACCTGGCTGTTAGTAAGTCTGAGTACCTGGCTAGTTATAGCCAAAGCTTTAGATCCTTGACTCGTGAACCTTCCCATAGGCTTCTTCACACATGGCAGCCTGTTTCCTCAAGAAAAGAGACAAGATATAAGCCATAATTTTTTTGAGATTATAATTTGATTGCATTTCTCCCTTCCCTTTCCTCCTTCCAAACCTTCCTATATACCCCTCCCCACTCTCCTTCAAATTCACAGCCTCTCTTTTTAACTAATTGTTATTGCATGCATATAAGTGTGTGTATATTCCCAAATATAATCTGTTCAGTTCATATAATGCTACCTGTATGTATGTTTTCAAGGCTGATCGTTGCGCTCTGAGCAAAGGCCGCCTCTCCCATTCCCAACTTTCCTCAGTTGCTTATAGTATTTT
Source organism: Peromyscus aztecus (assembly GCA_902168405.1). NCBI lineage: Eukaryota > Metazoa > Chordata > Mammalia > Rodentia > Cricetidae > Peromyscus > Peromyscus aztecus. Next base: position 43,571 of record CABHPQ010001942.1, read on the forward strand.
GTGTAGGGTTGAGGCTGCATAGGCTTTTCTTCATCGAGTCTGGCATGTCCATTGGTGTTGTCCATGTTCAGCTCATAGCTGGGGAATTGTATTGGTGAGACTTTATGGGTATTGCTGAAGACACCATGCATGTACTTCAGAAGCAGGGCCCACATGCCCCTGAGCTTGGACTGACCTGAAAGTCCCCTCCCTGAAGACTAGCTTTCCTAGTACCAGAAGGTGCCATGTAAGCTTCCAAAGGAGGGAGGCCATCAACAGTCCTACCCAGCTACTCTACCCTGTGACTCCTATGAACCCACATCAAAGACCAGCATGGCATAGGAGCCCTAAGGATGCAGCAGTCGTACACATCCCTTAGTGGTAACCAACAGCTCTCTCCTTGGATTTAAGAGCTGTTCAACAAGAGGAAGACTGTGCCTGGTACTGGAAACCTAAGTAGCCACTCAGAGCTAGTCATGGTTATTGAAGGAGAATCTGCAACCACTAATTTATTAAACCATAATCTTTTTAATAAACTCATTTCTAAACTGATAGGCCGTCACTTTTCCTGAAGACTGTTAGTCACACACAGCCACCCTAGTACTCTGGGGGAGAAATAGGCTCTGAACACTAAAAAATAGGGGTCAATGGGTCTAGTTTGATAATACTAGAGTCAGGTTACCCGTATTTTTTAAAGCCCAGTGATGGTAAAAGATCATGACATTTCGCCGCCATTTCTTTCCTTCTAATCGTTTTCTTCCCTTCTTTTCCCCATTTTATTTTCCCTCTCCTCGTTCCTTACATATGAAGTTGCTGATTACCTCTTGTGCATCAGGCCAGTGCAAAGCCGCCAGGGCGCAAAAAGAAGTGTCCCAGTCCGTGCTCGTGAGGAACCCACGGAGGTAGTACAGGCAGCAAAATAGACACAGGACCACCCCAGCACCAATGTGTTCCAATTGATAGAGATAGTACTCAGAGAACTCAGAGGAAGGGTCTATGTGCAGGAAGTTCAAGAACTTTCATTTGACTGCAGAATGTGCCTCACTGACAAGCAACTTTGGGACCTACAAGAACCAGACACAGTTTCAGGGGATGTAGTAGATGAGGATAGGAGTCCAGTTTTATTTGTACAGAAGGTAAACACCCAGATGTACCTGCTGCCCTGGGCTTGGTGTCTGCCTAGAAGACAATGTTGTCTCCTTACTTCTAGAATCCTTCTTGACAGGATGGCGGCTGCACGCTGCTGTCAGAGCTTGAGCCTTGGCAGGCCAGGCTGCAGGAATGTGTGAGTTCACATACTCAAGGTACCTCTGTGTAGGTGGGAATTACAAAGACACAGTCTCAGAGCTGAAGATAACGGCAAATCCAGACTGTGCCTCCAGCCCCACATCAGCTAGCCCTGCTGGAGCCCTGCCAGGCCGCCCCATCGATCCCAGACCTTGCAAGAAAGCCTTTGAAATACTGCTGCCTCTTCACGGGCCTGTTCCCCTTGCCCCCATGGTGTCATTTCCAAATCCATTACATTCCAATGGCTTTGGGATCTTTTAATTACATGTGACGAAACCTTGCTGTTGCTGGGATTAGACAGCCTGTGTTGACGATTTATAGGCCTCAGCGTTCACACAAGCAAGGTAATAAATAACATGAAATGGGCCCTTCAGTATTAAAAACTTCAGAGCTACCCACTAAGCCATGACAGAAAGGAGGGAAAAATGAAAAGGGTGAAAAAAATTTTTTTAACAGTAATGCCTGTGTCTCATATGTTTAAAATACTGTATATGAAACAGGGGATGTCAAAAATACGGGGTGCTGAGCAATAGGCAACTCATAAAATTTTATATCGCTGTGAGGATTTCCACCCATATAATGAGGCCTTTCCTTTCTTTCCTTTTCTTTTTCTAATCCTGGCATTTCATGCCTGATGAGGTGACTGAGAAAACAGGTTAGCTGGCACACCCACATGGTGGCTTCTCCAGATTTAGGGGCAGAATGAGGACTGCAAGGTAGCACAGTCTCTGTCTCCTAGCTCCCCATTCAGATGCCCCCATAGCGTCTGACCAGCCTCATTGCCATTCCTACACCTGTTCCCGTTCTGTTCTCCAACTAAACCCCCTTTCCAATCAGTCACATTTTCCTATCCTCCAGTACCCAAGGCCTCCAATACGCTCATACATCACCTAAGCATACCCCACTGGCGACAGCCAATGCCTCTTTGGGGAGTTATCAAGTCCAAACAAGCTTAATTGCCATGCCCAAGATCTAAGACAAGGCATCTTGGCTTGTGATGCCTGGGACAGAGATAGAGACTCTGTAGAGCCTCTCCTTGTACCCAAGAATCTAAGACTTGGGGATTCCGTTGAGCTTATCAAGAGGCAAGAAATATCTTTGGGGAAAAAGGTATTGAGAAGGGATGGATAGGGTTGAAGGAAAGGGGGAAAACGTCTTAGCTCTTTGAGTTAGAAGGAATGTGAACTCAGGACACCTGAAGCAGAGCATGGCCTCTTCCCAACAAGATGTCCCGAACAAGTGTCCAAGCACCTCCAGGTTCAAGGCCAAGCTGGATTCAAGGATATTTTGTGCCTCTCAGCAACAGGAGTCTTTAGTGTCTTTCAAAAGTTCTTCCACTGCCATGATTTTGCTGGGCTTGTGTGTGTGTGGGGGGGGGGGGGTTGTACACATCTCTATGTGTGTCCCTATCTCCTACCATTACCAATGTCTCTTGAACCCAATCCAGAGACCTTATCAACCCACATTGCTCTTTCATCCCTTTAAGCAAATATTCACCAAAACTTACTCATAGATATCCAGCCATCCTAGAGACAGCTCTCACAGAGCCAGGTACCCACATTAGTCCGCTCTCCAACCTCCAAAAGAATGGCTTATACACATCAACCTAGGTTAAAGGCTTCTTCAGTTCAAAACAAGGACCAAACCTAGTCTAATGGGGAACTGGAGAAGACAGCCTTCCCAGTGGATTCTAATCCAGAGCAGTTCTACTCAAGAAGTTTAGATTAGTTTGAACCTTTAAAGTTGACCAAAATATAATGAAGTCACTGTAGTTGTAGGTCTGAATGAATGAATGACTTAAGAGGCAAACCTAGTGTGATTTGAGGGTCACTGGACAGCCAAATAGTATGGATGAGATGACCTAGATTTTCAGAGAGAGGGAGACTTAGCCGGGAGCAGAAAGACAGGTGACAGCATGTGAACCACAGCACTGTCTGTTTGCACCTGTAACTAAGATTACATGAGCCATAGTAATGTGAGCAGGAATCATGAATAGCCCCTTATTGGTATATTCCTAAAAGTTGGTACTTAAGTGATGAATATATTCATACTGTTAGAAAGCAGGGACCTCTTTCTGAGAGTAGCCTGACTCCTTTGGCAGACATTACAAAAAGCATCTATCCTAGGGGTTGTGAGATGAAAGGAAAAAGTTTGGTTTTTTTTGTTGTTGTTTTTTTTTTGTTTTTTTTTAACTTTTGAATTCCCTAGGCATCAACAATCAAAAAGCCTAGCTTAGATTTTCAGCTCTCTTGCCTGAAATAGCCTGCAGGGCTATTGCAAAGGTACGTTTCTCAGCTCGGTAATAACTTTCTGATCTCTTTGGGCTTGGAATTCTCGGAGGGCAGAGCTGAGAAGTGCGGTGAGTGGCCTCAGAAGTCCCAGCAGAACCCAGGTCAAATGGTCAGGACCGAATGTTTACCACCAAGGTCTGGGGTTCCTGAAAGATAGGCAGGAGGAAACAGAGTGTCAGGGCAACTCAGCAATGCCAGACCAGAGATGTTCAAGGGAAGTTTGCAAGACAATGGAGGGACTGGAGGGTTAGCGTGTGTGTGCTGAAGGTGGTGTGCAGCAGGAAAGCCTGGGACATTGGGAGGTTATGTATACTAAGTGTAATTTTGACTTAACTGTATTTTCAACTTGTGGTGGCCTTACTGAGGCATAACTGTATTTTAAGTTGGGGGACATCTGTATTGTAACCAGCCTGTCGGTCATCCCTGGGGCATTTATATTGCTTTTTACTGTTTGATAAACAAAGATGAATATCTTCAAAGCTAATTTTCACTACATTCAAGATAATGTTCTTTTCTGAACTCCTAGAAGAATCGCTGAGTCAGAGAGTACCCAGCCTTAGAAGTCTTTTGAAACTGATTTCTGGGTTGATTTGGCTTCATTTGAGAATCCTGAAGACACAAATTGACATATCAGTAATGCTGAACAGAATTCGGGAAACTTGAATAGGAACAGATCACACAGACCCTTTGAAAACAGTGGGCTCTATTTTTCAGCTGATGTCATCTAACGCAGGCCCTGGAAGTAGCAGCCAACATCACCACAAAAGGTTTTCCCTACAGATCAAGACCATTAGCGGTTGTTTACAAAAGTTTTATCTGAGGGACTTGAGAGATGTCTCAGGGGTTAAGAGTACTTGCTGCTCTTATAGAGGCCTGAAATTCAGTTTCCACCACACATCTTGAATGGCTCTTTACCACAAGCAACTCCAGCTCCAGGGGATCTGATACCCCCTTCTGGCCTCTGTGGTCACCCCCACACACGTGACATACATGCACATGCACATACACATACATAAAACTAATGAAAATACATCTTTTAAAACTCCTATCTACGCTCTAAAACGTCAGCATCTAGCAGCAAAGTGATTGGCTTTGAAGCCAGAGAGACTTCAAATCCACCAGTGACTGTTAAACCTCTGGGCCTCAGTTTCCCTTTATACAAAATCAGAATAATAGTAGAACCAAGGCCTATGAGGTTGTACTGAAGAAAACGTTAAATTACTTACACAAACACTTTGTACCATTCCTAACGAGTGCTAAACTGTCAATAACACTGTTGATTTTATTGGTTTGCCTAGTTGCTTTTAGACATCTCCAAGGAGTGCCACTTGGATTTTCATTCCACACTGTCAGTAGGCTGTTCTGGCTAGTAGTCGAAAGCACAGAAAAGACCTATTAGACCATCTCAACCCAGATACTAACCACAGTCCCTGGACCCCTTTAGTCAACCTGAGTAGGAAGCATTTTCTAACCCCTTTCTCATCAGGGTGCTGACCAGAGGGTCCAAGGCTTTTCCTTGTTCTGGGTAGGGGTAGCTACCATATCAACCAACCAGTTGAGGAAACCAGGAATAGCACTATTTACAAGCGAAGGGGAAAATATATTATTGATTTGGGCTTAAGAGGCATCACTGTGTTCAGAACCCCATTACACTGGACATCATAGGAGCAGAGCCCCACTTTCAACATATCCTTTCCGAGAGAATTTTTTTTCAAGGACATTTAAAGGCTGCCTCTCTGTTCCTGAGATGCCCTGGGCCCCTCCCAGTCTCTTTCATCCTGCAGCCATCCTGCCCTGACTTCTAGGTCATCAAAGCCGAGGAAACTGTGATTTACACAAGAAAGGCACTCCAGAATAGGCTAAGCCAGACAAAGCAGTGCCCAGGAGCCCTATGAAGGCCTGAACTTTGCAACCTGTTATATTGGTATCTTAAGAGCCACTTGCATGGAACGCATCTCTCATTTTATCATCTTATACACATTATCACCCTCATTCTAAAGCTGAATAGACAGAGTTACAGAGACTCAGTGATCTCAAGATTGCAAGATTATCACCAGATGGTCTCCAAGGGGCAGGGCAGTTCATCCAAGCTAAGAACTCTATTATTTATAACTATGAGGAGTTCCCACTAAGAAATGGAAATGCAGTATGTACTGACCCAGGAAGAAGTGCCAGAGAAGAAAGGCCACAATAAAGGTGATTCTTGATTAAGAACTAGAAAGCAGACCTCTGGTCTCTCATTCAGTGAGCTTTTAAATTCATGCTCCATGGCACCAGGGTGTGCTACTGCAGTGAGGAGACAGATCTGGATGGCAGGCTGGGACATTTGCAGCAAGTGTTATGAAGGTGATGTGCATCTGTATGAAGGTGGGAAGGACCCAGAGGCTGGCACTTGTGATCAGTCCCACAGTGTTGCTGATAGCTGAAGCTCTACCCTCCTCCTTCCTACATTGCCAAGGTCCCTTGTTCCACCCTGGGATTTGAGATGCGTGCTACTGCCTGGGTAGAAATAAAATGGTCCAAAGGCCAGGATTGTGACCACATGGGGCTCTTTTGCCGTTCTCTACAGAGTAATAAAGCAGGAATTTGGCTTCCAGTCCACTGATGTGCCACTCCCAAGGGAGACTGAAAACCAGTAAATTCTAATAGCCCCAAAGAAGAGCTATGATGAGCTAAGATCACAAATTTTGAAACAACCGATAACCAGATGAGCTACAAGCATGGTGGGGCCAGAGCTGGCCAAATGGTGAAAAGCATTTAGGAAGAAGGAAAGAGCAACTGCCTTCTCAAATCCAAAGAAGCACCTCTGTGAGGCCCAGCCTCTGCCTTCCCTGGATTGGAGACAACTTGTTTCAGAGGTACCTGTAGGCTAGGGAGAAGGAAATCATTCTACCCCAAAGCTTTATACCCCAATGAGTGTGGGTAATTGATATGCCAGTGAGTAGTGCCACCTCATACGGAGACAAGACCACCAGTGGGGTTGCTATGGATGACCAAAGGACTCTCCCACCCAGGTTGATACTGATAAGGGAGGAAGAAGCTGTTGCCTCCTTCCTTTCAGGTAATAAGCCCCTGCACTTGTACTGACGTTGATGCTTTGAAGCTGTTTAACAGCCATTGTTACAGTTAAACTTCACAATCACTCAATGAAGCAGGTGGGTCTAGTATTACTTGCCCTATATTTCAGAGGACAAGACTAAGGGCCCAAACTGATAAAGACAGATTTATTTCCTGGTTTCCCAAAGTTATTGATATCTTCTTGGAGAAATCTTATCCTTTTATTTCTTTTACATTTCTATTATTAGGTTTTAAGTAGCATATAAAACAATGGGTTCAGTGCACATAACTTAGCTAAGATAATACGGTCATCCAAGAGATAGCAACTTCACCAAACTGTAGAAAGATGAAAATGGATAAAACTTAAGGTTAATGAAAAAAGTCCTTACTTCACATACAGAGGCAAATGTATAAACTGCAGTATGTTGGGAAAGTTTAGACAAATTAACCCATTGTGATCCGAGTGATAATTAAAGGTCCCTGAGATGGGAGTCTGTAGCTCAGCTGTTCAGAGATCCCTGTTCCAGCCTCCTGCCTTTCCAGGACAACCTCTCAGCACTACCCACAGCTCCTATGCCTTGCTACCATGTCTGTTCCCTGAGTATTTCAAGTTCTTTCAGCTTCCAAGCCTTGGTGACTCCTCTTTATAAAGCCAGAAGTTAAAATGCCCATAGTTTTTTAATCTAATATTGATTTTTTAATTCTATATTTAATTAATTGCTCCTTTGAAATCCCTGAAATTCTCGTATTTCCCTATTCTTCTGCACTGTGAGTTTTTTGAATGTAGGAATGAAGACATGTCTATTCCTGCATTCCTAGCATCTGCCAAAGTGCCTAGCACTTCCTAGTATATACTTAAGTTCAATCACAATCACCACCTTAAAGTCATTTATTTAGCATCTTTTTGGCTGTATATTATATAGGCAATGGGGTTGAGAATTCCGTCCCCATACTCTATTGATCACGGAGACACTTAGGAAAACAGAAGACACACATTGGCTATATTGGCTGATTCCAAAGATCTCCTTGTGTTATTGAGCCCAAACATGATGCAAGTCTGAGCTGCTTAGTGAAGGACCTTCAAAGAAGAAGAAGGGATTAGAGGGCATCACAAGAAGACTGTTGGGCACTACATGCAGACCTAGGTTCCAGAAGAGTTAAAGACCAGTAAGAGAAGTGCCAGTTGCTGCCTGGCTGAGAGATACAAGGTCAGCACAGCCCAAATCACTCTTCTATGGAGATGTCAAAGAAGGGATAGTAAGAGGAATCAGGAAGGCTTTATGGTAGGAGCGGGAGCCAGGACTTGGGACTGGGTTATATTTGCATCTATAAAAATAGTCACCCCTAGAATAAAGAGCAACCATGAGCCTAGAACCAATAACTAATATGGCTTGGAATAAGCAATGCACAGTCCTAAGTCCATCCTAATAAATTCTATCATGGTTAAAAAGACATGAAGAAATGATGCCTCCATTTGCCATAAGATGGTAATTTTTTTAATGTGGATAAGAAGAAAAGAAGTCCACATGAATTTTTAAACACAGTGGAGAACTGGACAGTGTATTGACAAATGATTATTTTAGCTACATGTGAAAAAAAATAATATCAACTCCCCAGTATCCAGAACAACTCTGAAGTTATGAAAACCTCTCACAGGAAAGCTACAAAGTGATGTTCAAGGTGCAACTTGGCAGCAGATGGGGGATGAAAGTTTGGAGTTATCAATAAGAAACTGCCTAAGTTAACCAATCTAAATTTGGACTTGCCAATAAGAAACTGTCAGGGAAAGAACAGACCCTAAGTATTTAAGGAGCTTCCTTCTGGCCTGAGCTGTATCCAGGCTGGCCTTTGGTTTCAGCCAAACATAAGAAAAGTGTTCCTGATGTTTCTTCATGTACACCGGCATAGAAAGAAAATGAGGTGAACAGTGTGAGGGCTATTGAGTGTGGATGCTGTAAAATGAACATAAAAGGGAGCAGAAAATAAGTAGAACAGGACAGTGCCAAGTATGTGCCCATGGAAGATTAGTCCAGAGGAAGGCAGGACATTAACTTTGAAAGGTGACGCTTCTAAGTGTTAAGTAACTATGGCTGTCGCCATATTAGCTTCATGATGTCATCTAATCTACATTATACCCCAGAGGTAAGGAGGGACTTGCATTAGAAACTCACTTTGTCATCCGAATGCCATCTTCTTGAACAATAATCTTTGCTAAACTTAGCTTTAAGGGTTATAAGATATTGAGCTGACCATAGAAGGGTGGAGTCAGCCCAGCCAGTTGCCAGTGGAAAGAAAGTATCAAGCTCAGGAGAGGCCCAGTGTCAAGGGACTAGGCAGGGTGGATCTCAAATAGGTAGGACTATATCTACACCTCTAGGAAATCAAGTCCCAGAGGAATCATCTAAACCAGGAGTGGTTGTCAAGTACTATAGGCTATTTGGTTTCTGGTTCCAGATCTAAGAGGTCAAAAACATAGACAGAAGACTCCAACATTAGCTAAGCCAAGACAGGTATGTGTTCTCTGCCTTGGCACCTAGGTTCTGATCATAAAGGACCCCATCACTCACTGGCATATACCATGGTTTCCTGGAAACTGGCTATTTCTGGGCAGTATACCATGTGCACAAGATCTAGAGAGGTAGCAATTCCCAACTGGTGATACATGGTAACACAGGGTACTTTGGGTTCTAGAAAATAACCATTAGGGGGATTGGCCTCCATAAGTGAGGGTGGCAGGGTGGGGAGAGCATGGCTCTGGGTTTATACAGAGCAATTGTACTCAACAAATAAACCAGAAGCTCTCTCCAGGTGGATTCAAGAGATCACAGAGTCAGAAGTAACCCCCAAACAGATGCTAGTGCTGGGATCTGGGTTAGAATCTGACATGTGGACTGAACTCTAGGGCTCGGCTCCAAATTCCAGCAACCAAAGAAGAGTGTTCTTGCTTTATTGCCGCCGAATGATCCCAAGTGACTAATAATACTGCTGTACGAGGATGAGAGCTGGAGACCCGAGGTGACAGTTGCTCTTGCACAACTACTCTCACACAGCAGGGCTAATGCCTCGCTCCTTCCATCCACCCACTTTGACTCTGTTCTTCTCTTTTAGGACTTCCTTCATCCTATCTACTTGGTGCCTCAGCATGCCCTTGTGTGATCCACTCTGCCCCTATCCATTTTATTCCTTCCCTTTTTTCTGCATATACTTTTGTAACAATGCCTATGATTTCCCCCATGGTCAGAATCAGCCACCAACAGGAGGTAGTGCCTTCATCTCCCAAGTGACAGCTAAGTAGAGTACTGAGGGCCAGGAGCAAAAGAAGGAGCCACTGGGAAGAGAAAGGGCCATGTATGTAGTGAGATGCATTGCCCCCTCAGGCCAAAGCAGAATGGGGAATACTAATGCTACCTAACACATGACTTCGGGGAATGTACAGGTATCAGCTGGGGTTCCGTGCAAGTTCTGCAAGGGGAACAGGACCTCATGTGGCCTGTGCACAATGAGAGGCATTGGAAAGTGAAGAAACACTGTCTTTACTGTGACAAAATACATCACAGAAGCCAACGAAGGGAGCAAGGTTTGTTCTGGCTCCCAGATCCAGAGAGAGTTCAGTCCATCATGGTAGGGATGGTCCTGGGAGTGTGCACCAGCAGCCCTTCATCTCATGGTCAGCCAGGAAGCACAGAGCGCAGGCTGGAGCCAGGGTTGGTTATAACTTTCGAAGGACATCATTACATACTTCCACCAACCAGGTCCCACTTGCTAAAGGATCTGCAGCCTTCAAAATACAGCTACAAGCTAGAAACCAGGTGCTCAACGGGAGCATGTGGGGGATGTTGCAGACTCAACCTATAACAGTCACTCATTTGCTATTTTCTCCAGGGTTTCTGACATTACTATAAGAATTACTGTACAGTAGTCTTATAGGAATTTAATTTATACCTCAAATCCTTTTCTGAATAGTATTGCTTAGATTTTGAGATTTTTCTAATCAAACCCCCTCATTTTAGGCTTATAAGTTAAACCTAGAGAGCTGAAATCATTTGTCAGTAGATTTGTGTGTTACCTGTACAAAGGCCATGTCCACACATAGACTCCATCATCATCTCCCTCTTCTACAGAAAGGAAAAAAAAAACAAGGAACATAGTAGGGTAAGACCCATGCTCACTCTCCAGGCAACTCCATCAGGTAGGAGGAGAAAAAAGCACAGTGAATGACCGGGCTCTCGGTCCATAGACTGCTCACCATGGCTCCCATCCTGCCCTCCATTCCCTGCCTCCTTCCCCTGTTTTGGTCACTCACTGGGCACTCATAAATGTCACAGAACTACACTGTAGCTGTAATAGTGGATACTCCAAAGTGCCTGTTCCAAAGGATCTGATATTCTGATGGGAAGTTACAGAAAAAATAAGTAATTTTTAATTGAGGTGGTATCAGGTGCTATAGGCAAAACAAGGAAGAGAATGAAGCTGTTACACAAGCCAAGGTGGAATGGAGGCTGGAGAGCCGTAACCTGGAAGGGAAAAGACTGGGTATTTGAATACCGTGCGTAGATAGCAGCAAGTAGGAAAGATATATCAGTCACTCAATGTCCTTAAAAAGCAGCAGGAGGTCTAGAGGCTAGAGCAAGAGAATATACTAAGCAAGAAGGAGAATAAAAAACAAGACCAGAGCAGGTGACCATGGAAAGTCCTTGGATTTAAGTAGAAGGCCATTACCAGTCTTAGGTAACTTAGAAGGACCTGACATTTATAGGACCACGGGCCACAGTGCCAGGGGGAGAGAGAAGGAAGATGTGTTCTCAGGCTACCACAGCAACCAAGATGAGAGATGATGGTAGCCAAGCCAAAGTGACAAACTCGACCAGGAGCTCCCAAATTTCACCATGCAGAGTCCTCTTTTGCATTACACAACATTTACTAACCTTACAAATTTCTCCCACCATGGCAACACAGTCTTAGTGGTGTTGTTGATGAGGCAAACACTAAATGAATGCACAGCATCTGTACTCCAAGTGTTCATACAGATGAATCCATAGCATCTCTACTCCAAGTGTTCATATGTTTGAAAGAGTTACACACACAAATAGTGATTTGTTTTTTCAGACCCAGCAATCACGTTGTCCCCCCTCCCCCAAATAGGCACTGAGACTTTTCTCTCTCTCTTTGCCCATTCCTTCAACCAGCCCAAGCCTTGTTTCTCCAGCCTCTCCATTAGGATGGGTCCAGGGAGCTCACATGCTCAAATGTCAGTGGGTGTGGATGATAACCAAGCAGAGATCATCACCCAGAACCCATCCCTAAGTGGAAATTAACAGACCCAAGATCAGCCTGAGACTGTAAGCAAAATGTGCCAGAGTATGCACTATGACGTCAACTTTCATTAGGTTCTCAGGAACCCCTACTAAGAAAGAAAGGAAAGTGTTAATACGCACGGGTTTAATGAGCTTTTCCACCCAGTTGCCATATATGTTTCAACAAAGACTTTCCATGTTTAATCCCAAGTAGAAAGCATAAGGTGAAGAAAGGCACACATTTGAAACCATAGACTTCAATTTACCCCAGGCAGAAGGGGAGCCACACAATCTACAGATTAAATGCATTTCTCATTCCACAACATGGCTTTCTTTCCCTCCTAAAGTCAGTCTTGCATCCCAACTATAATATGCTCAATAAGAATTTGTGGAATGTAAAAGCACCATGCTAGGATTCCCATGTGAGAAACAATAGAAGGAAAGAGTATATGTACCACAAGATGATTCAAAATAAACCAGCATGCATGAGAAAAAAAAATATAAAAATCCAAAGGCTGTTTGCTACCCTTAGATAAATCATGAGTGGTTTGAAGGTAAGGAAAGTTACAATGCCCCACTTCACAGAGGTGCACAAGGGCTGAAGCTTGTGGTGAGGTAGAAGCATTTGCAGGGTATAATTACACACCCCTTCAGCATCCACACTGCCTTCCATGCAATGTAAAACAATGTGTCATAGTCCCGTACAGCCAAAGCAGTAATTTACAAGAGTCAGCAACTCTGCAGGGCAGGTAGGCCATATTTCAAAAGGGGAAGGGGAGTTGGGGGAAGAAGTGAGAGACAGCCAATCAATTTCCAAAGATCCTGCTTCCCTGCCACTCTGCTGACCTTTCGGGCAAGACCTAATGCCAATTAGCTCAGTTATAAAGTCCATAATTCTTCTGGGGAAGGCCATGTGTAGCACATGATCATTTTACAACGGTTGTCCTAATTTGCAGCCCCCAAACATGGACTCCTGGGGCCGCCAGGTGGGGGTGGGGGAATTTGTTGGCAAGCGACTGGAGCAGCTGGAAGGGATCACAGAGCACAATTACTGTCCGCGCATGGCCACATCTGGAAAACAGCTCTGTGCTGGCTTTAAAACAGCATTAATGAAGAATGGAACTTTGTGCTGGGAATGACTGGGTGGGGAAAAAAGAAGGGGGAAGTAAAAGGGTACCCTTCTGCCCAGTGCGGTGGGGGCAAAAAGATTGTAGAGAAAACAGCAGGCAGGGTTAGAAGACGGAATCCAGGGCGAAGTGAGTGTTGACAAGAAAGCAGGCTGCAGAGGTACTGTTACTGTAGGAGCCTGTCTCAAAACCCGTTCATGTCAGCCATCTTGAAACCTGAGCATCATGCAGGGCTGGTATTTACCTTTTAGTTTAGCTGACATTTGTCCATTATGTGAGATAGTTGTGGTATCTGGAAGGTCCCAAACTAAAAGAATATGCAGCAATAAATTCTCCAATTCAACATTCAGACCCTTTGGTTGGAGGGTCCCTTCCCCTTAGATGGATTTGAAAATAAAAATGTGCATATTGCTTTTAGAATATTGGGCATGTGGAAGATGCTCGATAAATAATCATTGACTAGACATAAACTGAATTAGCTGAATAAGTCATTTGTGACTATGACCTTATTAATGAATTAATTCCTGACTTTGATTTCTCAGCTACAAGGACTGCATAAGGCAGGAAAGATTCTCAATTGTAAGTGCAAGTACAGACGGTCCTTCTAAGGAGGTCTAATCAAGATCCCACTGGGAAGGGAGACCGGGGTGTTACAGTTTGAGAGCTAACATTCAGTGGAATAATATATCTTCCTATTTTGGAAAGCTTAGCTTGCTATTGTCATTAGTAAGTATAATAACTTTATATATACAAGACATCTTTAGGAGATCATCCCCACGTATTCTAGATAAAATCAAAATGGTATGTCTCAAATCTGAGTTTAGCCAGGTTTCTTCCACAATAAATCATAACATCAGGCCCCACACATGTAAGAACTCAGGTCCAGAATGAACAATACTAGCACAGGCAGAGAGCCTTTGCTTGGTAAACAGTCTTCGAGGATTGACAAAACTGTCTTCTACATTCTGTGCTACTTTTTTCTTAATATATTTTTATTTTTACTTGACACACAGAAGTTATACATATTTATGAGCACAGTGTGTGACATATGAGTACAAGTACATCATGTACAATGAATGACCAAATCAAAGTAACTGACATGTCCATTCCCTAGGACAGTTATGGTTTCTTTGTGTTGGGAACATGTTCAAAGTCCTCCTATTAGCTACTTTGAAATGTATAATTAATTGTGGCCACCATGATCATCTGATTGTGCCACATAACATTAGAAGTTGTTCCTCCAATTGACCTCATAGAAGTTGTTGAATGATACTACCCACCAGGGCTGAACCTCATTCTGTGACAGCTCACTGCATACTTAGCTGACTACTGCGGCCATTCTCTACCCTCCATCAATCTTACTCCCACCATCTCCTCCACATTTTATTTCCTTTTCCCTATTGGTTTCTGTAGTCAGTTCCTTGCAGCCTTTGCCCTGTGACCTGGGTTTTCTCTGATTTCCAAGGTCTCTAAAAAAGATACCTAATATACTCAAGCTAGGTTTAGAGCCCCATTGATGCATTTAAGTGACATTTGTGTCCCTGGGAATCCTGTCATATGGAAGGCTCAACGTTTGTAGCTATCAAAAAATAAACGCATTTGGAAATAGTTTGAAACAGCTGTGTCTGGCTCACAGCCTCCTGTGGTGGTATTGTGTTCCCCAAAATATTGTGTATGCTAATAAACTTATCTGGGGTCAGAGAACAGGACAGCCACAATGTTAAACATGAGGTTAGGCAGTGGTAGCATACGCCTTTAATCCTAGCATTCCAGAGTCAGAAATCCCTCTCTGGATTTCTGTGAGTTCAAGGCCACACTGGAAATGGCCAGGCATGGTGACACACGCCTTTAATCCCAGAAAGCCAGCCTTTAATCCCAGGGAGTGGTGGCAGAAAGCAGAAAGGTATATAAGGCGTGAGGACCAGAAACTAGAGGCATTTGCCCTGGAGAAGCATTTGGCCTGGAGAAGCTTTTGGGCTGGTTAAGCATTCAGGCTTCTAGCAGTAGTTCAGCTGAGACCCATTCTGGATGAGGACTCAGAGGCCTCCAGTCTGAGGAAATTAGACCAGCTGAGAATCCGGCAAGGTGAGATAGCTGTGGCTCATTCTATTTCTCTGACCTTCCAGTGTTCACCCCAATAACTGGCCTCAGGTTTGATTTTATTAATAAGAACCTTTTAAGACTCATGCTACAGCCTCCTAACATCTCACCAAAGTGTCTCCCGACCCCACCTCCTTCAGAATCCTCGTTCCTGGCTTCTGGGTCAGATTATAGCCCTGAGAAGTCTCTCCCCTCTTAGACGTGCAAGAGTCCTCAGGTTTGGGGACTTTCCTGATTCTTGCAGAGCTTGTAGCAGTAATTTCTTACTTTTAGTTACTCCTACCTCTAGTCTATTCAAAGCCCTAGAGCAGATGAGGCACTTAGGTGAGATCCCTCCAAGACCGACAGGTGTTTGGACTTGTGGGGATGCTCTCCCTCCAACTCCTGAGGATTTTGACATTTCCATGAATGACATGGGTATGGGCCTACCTGACTGTCTGTCCAGCCACAGGATACTTAGAAACTACCTCAAGTGTAAATACTTCTGACTTACAGTGGTTCTTCCATACTGTCTTCCAGGTAACATCTCAGGTCATTCCAGTACCTGGCCCCTCCTCTTCCCATCTCTATTCTCTTCCTTTCAACCATCTGGCCAATTACCTTTCTCCAACATTCTCGGCTCTGGGTTTGACATCTTCCTCTTTCTCTTCTTCACTTCAAATCCTACCTGTCCTCCAGGTTTCAGATCAAATGCTACCTCTTCTGCATGCCCCCAAGCCCAGCTGGAAATGAACCACCCTCTCTGACAAGCATCATCCCCTTGTGGTTTCACTCTGTGAAGCTGACATATCTTACCTATGTTAGCCACTTACTGCAGCGCCATGGCAAAATTCCTGACAGGGACAACTTAAGGAATAAAGGATTTGCTTCAGTTCACAGTTTCAGGGGTTTTATCCATCATGGCAGGGAAGCGATGCAGTGGCAGCTCAGATGGTGGTGGTGCAATTGTGGGGCAATGGCTGCTCATGTCACAGTGGATCATGAAACAGAGAGTAAAGCAAGAATGAGGAGTGGGCATAAACTTCAAAAGATCCATTCCTTGGGACTTACTTCCTCCAGCTAGTCGCCACTTGCCAAAGTTTCCAAACATTCCCAAAACAGTGCCACCTGCTGGACAAAGTATTTCAGGTTCCTCAAACCCTAATACCACTGCATCAGAACCATAAGAGTTTAAGTAGTAGGCACACTTCAGAAAGGGTAGAAATGAGAAAAGAATGGCTGTAGTGGAAAAAGTCTCATGGACATTTACTGTGGGATGCAAGTTTGTGTCCTGGGAATAGAAGTGGTACGGAGTAGAAGAGATAGAGTGTCAAAGAACCCACAAAAGCTTCAACCCTACAGAAGAAAGGGACTCGAGATGAGTAAGACAGAAATATGCAAAGGAATACTGAAGCTACTGTCGATCACCTGTTAATGCCTATGCTTTGGGGAAAAGTTCTAATTCCCACAAGTATCCGTTTGACCTGAGATACCAAGAGATGTGTGTCACTGGGTCAATAAGGACTCTATCTTCCCAACCAATCAACACATATCTGAATGGGAGGACATAAGGAATTACAGGCTAAATGTGATTAGTTACCTTGTGGGGATGCAAAGTATTGAAAATGAGAAGGATGAGACAACCAGACAGTTACAATGTGAGGCAAGAAACGCTTGAAGATCAGTTAAAGGATAGGGGCATGGAAAACCCTTAGAGAGGTTAGAAATGCAGCCTGAAGGATGAAGGAGGTGGTTGAAGTCAAACCCTTTAATCCAGTGGGAAGAACAGGAGATTTGAATGTGGCCCTAATGATAGGATAAAATTGGCCAGAAAGAAAGGAACATGGTGTTTTAAGATAGGTTGGCAAGTGCGAAGAGGTTTGTGCAAGACAGCCAAAGAAGAAGAAAATGCCAGAAAGGCCATCTGGACTGTTTGTGGAAAGCTCAGTGCCCAAATAGGATGCTCAGCCTTCACCTCCCAGGCCAGTAGGGAGTCAGGTGACTAGAGTAGATAGTCCCCTATGCTGTCCTTACACTCTCCCACAAGATCCTTCCATCTTGGGTTTGTATCAGTCTTCTCGGAGCCCCGTTTTAATCATCTCGTCACTTTCTAAGCATGTGGTCTGTGCTTTCTGTGTGCCATCTGGCTAGACCCAATAGAGACTAGACTACTAACACTGGAGGGACTGCTTTGCTTCCCATGTCCTCTTTGGTGTAGACTCAAGTTTGGGCCACACTCGTTGGGCCAGAACCCAAAAGACTTCCACTAGCTGCAAGCAATGGGTTTCATCCCAAGGCCTCTCTCCTCTGGGAAAGAGGATGTTTGATGTCTAGCCTTGAGATGGTAAATGATCTGCTACATTGTGGTCCCGGGGGCAGAGACTTCCTAAATATGAGGCCAATGTTCTTTGTATCTATCTTGCTTCTGCCCACACAAACATACCTTGTACCTCTGGACCCATACAGACACTTTGTTCCCTCCCCAGGGAGCTCATTCCTTCATCCGCTCACCTGCTTCTTCATTCATCTCGACTGGCCTACATTATCTGGCACCAGCTGTGCCAGCCACAGAGACTGTGTATATTTAGAGAGCTCTCAGTGGTTGAGGAACTCTTTTGTGTGCTTTATTCAGCAAAGTTGCATTATTCCCCTTCTAAAAACAGAATCAGAGTCTCAGGGTGGCTCAATGGCTTTGCTCAAGCCAAAAACTTAGTAACTGATCATAGCTACCACAGATGAAGACCCTGTCACTACCCACTAAAGTCCTCTTTTCCATCCTGGACAGCTTTGCTACAACCTGCTTTCTACCCATAAACCTCAGGGATCTGACCTGTGTATGCCTAAAGTCCCCCATCTACAGGCTACTGTTCTTCTTGCAGAACCTTCTGCCCTAGGATAGACTGAGGTGAGTAGGCTGCCTCTTCCCAGTTGCTCTTGTAGGGCCTCCACGCCCTCACCCTTCCTCTCTTGGATTGTGTTAATGACTCTGCTCCATTTGCTTTATTGGAACTATTCTGTGTCAAATCACTGTATTCCCCATATTCTTTATCCGTATCCCGTTGGTGGATACTGAGTTCCCATACTTCTCAGGTTCTCATCACTGGAATCCTTGTCCCTATATTCCAAGGCACACAATTCTTCAACTGTTTCAAGTCTCTACACCTCCTCAAATGTAACATGCAAGCTTCTGTTGGATGCAGAGCTTTGGGTGTTATACATAGAGTAATGCAAAGAATATTCACAGAGGAGGCCTTGTCTTGAGCAGCTACAGTCTGGATAAGCCTATCCTAGAGCTGGATGTTAAAAAGATCTCCCAGTAAGAACTCAAACAGCCTATATTCAATCAAGATAAGATAGATTGACTTAAAATAGGAGAGTTGAAGGTGGATAGAGGAAGAAACCCACAAGGATATATGTTTTACTGGGAACGCTTCCTAAGATCCTCAAGGAAAATATAAGAGCTAAGTGCTCAGTGGTCTGTCTTCTACAACTAGCACAGGAGAGGACACTCTGGAGGACAGAGCAGCAGGAACAAGTGCCCTGGGGCAGGCCGAAGCAGGCAATCTGAGATGTCTGGTCTTCCTGGAGCATCTGGCTGTGATGAACTTGGATCTCCTCTCCAGTTTTCAAAGTTGAACTCAGGCCTACATGCAGGATGATGTCCATGTGGCCTCAGGCAGCCTGCCCGGGTGGTATTTTTCCATTACCCTGAGAAGCAAAGTTCAGTCACTTGTTGATAGCAATGTGACCATTCAAGGAGAAAACAATTAGGGATGCTGAGCCCTGGCCCTGAGGAGGAAGGAGGGAGGGGGGAAAAATCCTCCCTGGAGGAAAAGGGCTGAGTGGGAAACATCCAAGAGGGTAATTGGTAAATATTATTGTTTCGTTCCCTGTGCTGACTCTGCCCTGGTCTCTCTGCAAGCGGCACATTTAAATCACAGTCTGACTTTGGCAGATTTAATTGAGTCGCCACTGAAAAAGAAATTATTCCTGTGCTATTAATTTTTATAGTTCCTCGGGGCTTTTAAAAAAGTGTTTGGATTTTCGAGGTCTTTGAAAATGAAAACATTAAATTTTATTAAAAGGAAATGTAGGGGGGGCTGGCAGGGACCTGCCAGGCCCTGACAAGATGGTTGGTAGGATGGCTTGGGCCCTCTCAGGTGGTGTGACAAAAAGTTGTGCTCCTGAGAGAGTAAGAGGCAAGTGGGTCCCGAGGATCTGTGATGTCTCCTAAAGCACATTCTCTACCAGCTCCTGGTGGGTGCCCAATGAGACCTATCCAGACCCTGACCTCACGTCCCAAGCCCCTGCTGGTACCCAGGCAGATAAGCAGCTAGCAGAAAAAGGCTCTCTCAGCAGAGGCTGAACAAACATGAGACCCAATCTATAGGGCCTGAAGCTCGTGTGATGCAGGGAACCTACTCAAAGAAAAATAATTCAAAATTGCAAATACTAAATTATGTCAGAAAGTGAAATTTTAATGAGAAAGGGAAAAGTCACAACAAACTGCACATTTGAAAAGCTGACAAATTCCTCAGGCACCACAAACTTTAGAATAATTGGCACACATCTGTAATACTTTTCTTCCTACCATTTTTTGTCAGCAAGCACTTTGATCATCTCTTTAAATGACTGTAATCTTTTCAATATTATTTTTAAACAGAGACTATGAAGATAATTCTGTCTCTCATCTAACAAGTTGATCAAATTTGGTACTTTATTATTCATGGTTTGGAAAAATCTCTTTCAGCCTCACAATTCGTCACTGGTAATGCCATGTGAGTTTTCAGGACTGCTATTAACTTTGCAAAAACCTCTGTCAAGTATCTTTCATATATGAGCTATGAGAATCCAGGGCATTTTAACTTTTCTTTTATAGCAACAAATCTAAAATGCTCTTTGAATTTATGAAACTTCCTAACCAGATTGTCATTAATGTCCCCATCTTAGTGGCATATAATGAGTTTTATGGTATCTCTGTCAACATCGGTATTTCCTGTCAAATCAGCAAGACGTTTAAACACTGGGATTCTGATAAATTCTGTGTCAGTAACTCCCATCAAAAAAGAAACAAGATGAACAGTGTGGTTAATTATATTACTTTGCATGATTGAATCTATTCTTGACAAGAGAGAACTTGCCTTTTGATGGGGTAGTGGTGACAATCACCTGCTTATGCCTTTATGTACCTGATGATGGGCGGCATTTCCCACCAAGTGGCTTGTTTCTCTTCCATCATCCATGAGCTTCTGATGCTGGGCACTGTAGGACACACATACTCAGGCCTCCCCATCATTTCATTCCCCTTCAACTCAACACATAGGGCATCAGCACAATAAATTTCATGGGTATTCTTGAAAGATGAACACTGAAATTTGACAACTGGTGACAGTAAATTACAGACAGATAAGTAAACACTATATATATATATATGTATATATATATAATAGCATATATAATATATGTGTGTATAGCATATATATATATATATCAAATGAACCTAAACCAAAACTGTACCCCCAAACTCAACAGCTGCTTAGTAGTTTATAAAACAGCATTTCAATACCACCCAACATGACTTAAGTAGGATGAGTAGCAAAATCAGAAGTTATAGAAACAAAGTATTAATAGACAATGACTGAGAGGCCTCACCAAATACACAAAAGCTTGATGACCACATAAACACATTGTGCTAATTCACTCCTACACACTTAGGATGATCTGGAGGAGAGGCCCTTGAACACAGACTATCTGGGACTGTATTTGGAGAAAAATGTATCTCAGAACTATAAACAATCTGTGTTGACAAGGAAACTGATGTGGGACTTGGTGTGGAGCAGCCTTGTAATACAAGGGTGACTGGAGCCGGATGGGAAGGACCAAGAAAGCAGGAGGCAGAGCTTGAATTGTGTATGCTCCAGACTGCTGAGGAAGAGCACATCTGTGTGCCTGAGTGTGTTTGTGCACGCACAGATTCATTCATGTAAGCACGTGGCATACTATGTATACATGCATGTACCCCTGTACTAGTGTACATACATATTTGCTGTGAGCACATGTACATGTATAGGGAAGAGAATTAAGGGATGAGTATGAAGTCTGCAGTAGAAATGCCCTAGCATAACAGTGGGCATCAGCCTGACAAAGAAACAGGACACTGGTACCCATAAAGGTGAGACAGTTTGTTCAACAGTTCCCATTTGGTCAGTGGCAGAGCCTAAGCTCCCTCTCAGCCCCTGACAGCATGCTCACACACCATATGCATCAGTTCCTACCTTCAGACAACTTCTGGTTGCTCTCCAAGGCTACATCAGCATACCCTGACAACTTGTCTCCACATAGAGCCAATGAACCTGAGGAACGACCTCCCTACTCCTTCAGAAAGGTCACTCAAGCTCCACCAGCTATGACTCTTTCGTGGACCTTTTATCCTGGTCCCTCAGCTCCAGCTCTGCCCCCATTGAAAGTCACAAAGTACTAAAGAATCAGGTTGGGAGATAAACGAAGAAAAATGTATGTTTTGTTTCAATGACCATCTGAGTTGTGCTTCCTTATGGAAATTGAGAATTGTCTGAGTCATGTCTGCTGCAGAAATAAAAACTCTAGATGATTTATACTTGCTTGGGTAAGGAAATATACACAATACCTGTCCAAATAAAAACAATTAAAGGACAGTCATATTAGATGTCCTATACTGAGCACTCAGCAGTCCCAACTCTAGTCTGCCATTTTCAGATCATTCCATTGGCAATCAAACTAAAGCTTTCTGAAGTTGTAGAGTTTGCCATAGCTAGGAGCAGCAGAGTCGGGGCCCCAATCCAGATAGTTCTAAACCAAGATGGTATACCACCTTTCGTGGAAGAAAATGGGATAATTCTCCAAAGTATGCACAGAACCCTTGCCAGATGCCCCCAAAGTAGAGAGTCATTTAAAGACCCTCAAAATTGAAAACTAACAGTTGTTCTCTCCCTGTGGTTACCCTGACATACAAGTGCACACAAACATAGCCACACATGCACATTCTTGTCCTTATCACCCCCACCACGCCTGCTTTCCCAGTCCTGTTTTCTTCTCGCTCACCTTCCTGCAACACTTGGGCTTCAGACAGCTGGTTCCTGATCTACATGGACCTTCTGTGTTGACAGCTCTTGCCCCTCGATATTTTGGCGTATTAGAAAAAGATTTGGTGATGGGCAGATTATGTGTTCACTAACAGATGATGGCGGGCAGTGCAGGCAAAGGGCACTTTCAGCTTTGCTCAGGTTTATGAGAGGCTCTGGTAAGACAAGGTCAAGTGTGTGTGTGTGTGTGTGTGTGTGTGTGTGTGTTGAGTCACTGGAGCTAGAGTTAGAGAAGACCTTGAAGCATGACCCTCAGTCAGTCTGTCTAATTTTACAGTTGAACATGTGAACACATGTTCTGCATGTCTGTGAGTGTGTATAGGCAGCTCATGGGAGACAGAGGGCCAGCGAGACACCCCCACCATGAGGGCACCAGCCCTGAATCTTCTTTCTCCCTAACTCTTTACAGCCAAAGAGAGACCCACTTGCTCCTCAGAAAAATAAGGCCTCCTCCCAGGCTGAACTCATAAACCTCTAGCCTGTGGGAACAGGGCCCACCCTTCCAAGGGAGATAGACAGACACTGGCCCAGACACACAGAGTGTGGAAACTTCCACTGCCCTGCCTTTGACCCCCCTACCTCCCAGCTTTTTGCATCTTAAAGGGACCCTGGCTGCTAGAGGACCAGCCAGCTAAGACAGCTCAGATGTCTGCTGATTCCAAGCTGTTGTCCTTGGATAGAGGGCTATGTCTTCGTTTTGTTTCATATCTGGGGATGCCTAAAAGTTTAGGAAGGAGTCAGAGTGTCCCTTGTGTTCAGAAGCCTGGGGTTATTTTTGTTCTATTTCTGAAGAGGCTGGTCTATGTCCAAGGATTACGGCACCCTGTGGAGTGTGAGGGGGGCAGCTACTCCCTGTCATTAGACCCCTGCCTTGAGAAAGCTGCCTGCCTGACCCTCTGGGTCTCCACTTTTGCTGACTACTTCACTGGAGAACTTTGGGGCTCAGTCACTGATGGCAATAAGGGGCATGTGTTATTGATGTTGTTAAGCTTTGAAACTTGCTTAACAGGCTGGTATGGACAGTTTTGTGAAAAACAGATCTATCAGGAGTATAAACGTATAGAGAAGGGCAACCCAGTTGCTGGCAGACCTCGGGGCCCTGGGTCAGAGGAGGTATAAGTTTCAGCTGGCTTGGCCTGATCTTTCCTGGAATCTATTAGGTTCCCTGCACTCAAGTCAGCCAGATGTTGAGCTCTCCTGGCGCCATTACTAGAAGTGTCAACTGTCCAATCCTGAGAATCAGATGAGGTCACTGGACATTCAACAAAGCAACATCAGCACCCAGTGACTCAGTGAGCTTTTCCTGTATCTTACAAAGTGATTCTCCATGTCCACAGACATTCTCACGATTCACTTGGTCTACTTATAGAGCATCGCGTCCTGTGGTCTGGGGACTGTGCTGATGGTCACAGTAAGGACACTGCCACCGTGCCACTACGCTGCAGCCAGGGCTCTGTCTACCCAACATGTTCTATGCCAGAGAAGCAGAGGACCAGTGTGACCCAACCATCAGGGAATGTGTCTATCTGTTTAGAAAAGCATAGAAGTCATTTTCTGCTGGCCCCAGAATAGAGCCTTTCCCACGTAGGATGAGTGGAGCCTCAATAGTGTTTCCAGTCATTGAGTTAGAAAGGAAAACATGATGTTTGGCTAAAGAGATGGCTCCTTGCCTATGGGAGGACCTGAGTTTAATCCCCAGAACCCAGGTAAAAAAGCCAGGTACTGTAACCCTTGCTTGTAATGCCAGCACTGGAGACAGGGAGACAAGCAGATCGCTAGGGCTCACTGGCTGGACAGTTTAGTGTCTGATGAGCGCCAAGCCGTAAGAGAACTAGTCTAAAAAATGAAGTGGGAAGAGTTCCTACACACTGCATACGTACTTTTCCCTGTGGGAGCACACACACACTATTAAGTCATGCCTAGGCTGAAGTGCCCAATTACAGAGACAAAACCTCCTGGAAACACTCTTTTCTCTTTAGCCCTTCATCAGCTGGAGCTCCTGAATGATAATATAAACCACAACAGACATTCAGTGTGAGCCAGACCTGAAGCTTGGTTGTTTGCATCCAAACATCCAACCTCTCTGATAGAGGCAGAGATGCAAGGCAGGTGGGTTGTGTGGATAGTCACACTCTGGATACTGGGCAGTTGGTGGCAAATGCTCGGTGTGACAACAGCAAAGGGACCTGTTGTAAGTGGTGTGGTGTGAGAACACTCCCAGGAAACCATAGGGGAAGGTGCCACATTTCTCTTTTCCCTGAACACTGGGTGCTGGTAACAACCTAAATTGCATTTGAGACATTGTGCTGGTTAGGAGGCCATCAGACAGTTGAGCCCTCCCCATCACACTGCATCAGGCAGTTGAGCCCTCCCCATCACACTGCATCAGACAGTTGAGCCCCCCACCACACTGCATCAGACAGTTGAGCCCCTCCATCACACTGCATCAGACAGTTGAGCCCCTCCATCACACTGCACCAGGCAGTTGAGCCCTCCTCATCACACTGCATCAGGCAGTTGAACTTCCTCCCCATCACACTGTATCTCAGCACTCAGCTTCAATATTCCTCTTATGTGTCTTTTTCTTTGGCTCCAGTCTAAGAAAACATGGTGATCCCATTCTCTCTGAACCCAGCCCTTCACCATCAGTTCCCTATTGTACCCTATTTGCAATAAAAATCATCTCTTAGCCCTGAACTGAACCCTCTACTCTGCTCTGATTGATTCATTAATATACTTCTTATAGCTTCTTATAGCTTTAGAGTCCACTAGGAACTTCCTCTTTAGAAAATAAAATTCAAGATTTAGGGATCTAGTGCTATTAAAAGGCAACCTGAGATGAATTTACTCCAGACTTCCTATCTCATCCCAGGCCACTGATTACATCTCAGAGCAATGTATCTGGGAAATCAATATTCTATGAAATAGAGATTTCAAGGGGAAAGCTCATCCCGACTGGCTACACGTGGATAATTAGGTGAGGACTAGTGAACGGGCCTGATTTACTATGAAGCACTCACACCTTTATGGAAAAAGTATTTGACTCATTAAATGATTAACTGCCAAAAGTATAGGCACACGCCAATATGGCTCCAAGGGACAATGGGAGACAGTCCTGGGATGATGGACAGTCAGGCATCCTTGGGACCTTTATCAGCCATTTCTGACCAGCGTTGTTACCTAAAACTGGTCACAATCATCTTCAGTCTTCTCTTTGCCGTCTACAAGCCTCCACTCTTAGTCAGAAAAGGCCTTTAAAAGTGTGAGTGTCTTAGACTCTTGGTCATTACCCTTCTCTGTGCTAAATCATAGAGTTGCCAAAAAACGAAGAAAGAATTGGAACTGAATCAATCCATTCCCGGTAAACAGGGGGAAAATATATTTGTCCTTTAGCAAGTGTGTGCCATTGAGGAAGCCCAGCTGCTGAAGGGTGGACTGGGGCAAGGTTGGCCTCTTAATAGAAAGGAAGTAGAGGAAGAGAGCAGCCCTCTGCTCTAGTCCCAACCCATCCCTCAAGAGCTCTGTGGCCATAAGCCTGCCACTTACTATTTTGGTTCTAAAGTTCCGTGACATACTACATACCCAGGCTACAGATCCTCAGACTTTCCCTTGGAACTAAAACTTTTCTGCGATGATATGCTTGTTGCTTGACGCAAACACTAAGTACTCTAAGTTCCTCTGTGCCCACACATGCTGAAATGCTAGGGTCGGTGAGTGACATGGGAGTGAAAGCGTTGTACAGAAAACATGGTTCACAGGCACTGCGGCCACTGTATAAGGCCTACAGTACATGTATTTGTTATTTTTCTTATTGCTCTGAACAAATACCTGAGGTGAAAATCCTAAAGGAAGGAAGAGTATTCAGAGGCTCCAGTCTTTGGTTTGTTGGCCCCATGCCCTTCGAGAGAACGTTGTAGTAATCCAAGTGTATGGTAGGAGAGCTTTTTCACCTCATGGCCAACAGGAAGTAAGGAGAAGGCCTATACTGGTGTTCTCCTTTTGTTACATTCTGGACCACCAACCTACAGAATAGTGCTACCCACATTTAGAATAGACCTTCTTCCTTTCTGGAAACACCTTCACAGATACAAAAAGTGACCCTTTGTTAATATCCTGGGTGCCTCTAAAGCTAACTCTAACTCTTATATTCATGACCCGGAAGTATAAATCCTAAACATCATAGCATTCTTTACCTGTGCATCATACCTTAAAATCCTCAAATAGCCACACGATTGGATTGAACATGTTATTGGATCTGTATAATACTCTTGTTCTCAGCCCTTCCATATGGAACTACCTGCCTCAGACAGTTCAATACATGAAGAAGGCCAGGCGTGGGCTGTGTACCTGGATTAGAGACACTGTTTAATACTCACCAAACCCAGAAAGCAGAGGTAGAAGGAAGAAGTGTCCTTGTTTTAGTATCAAGCACACAAAGGTAAACTATGAGGTTTATTGTGTCTCCATCCACCAGGCTAGAGGCAACATGGGACGAGGGGCTTCTGCTATTGTACTATATTCAATCCCAAGTGCCTAGAGTGGAGGCATGCACACAGGAGGTAGTCAGCAGAACTGTGATAGACACAGGGATATATGGATGTATGCATGAATGTATGTATGTGTGGACAGACGAATTTTTAAGATAAGAGTTGAGACTTTGGGGAAATTGTGCATCATTAAAAGTGCTCCACTTTAGATGTGTCCCTCTTCTGTATCATCAAGACAACTTCCTGAAGACTGATACATATCCCCCCCCCTCCCCGCAACCCAGGAGGAAGTAAGCTGGGAATGAATAAATAACACATTCAATGCTGTATAACCCATAGGAATGGAAACCAGACGGAACACATGTCAATATTACAAGCCCTTATTTGATAAATTCTGTGTGCTGAGCATTTTGTTGGTTCCATTTTTAAACACAATAGAGATACAAAGGACTCTCTCCAGCTGGCTTTGCTCCATCAGCTCTGCTCTTTCCTCTGGAAGGCTGACCCCACCCAGGCTGTGTTTGGAGTCCTTCCCTCTAGAAATGATGCCACAAAGCCCTCCAGTTTTCCTTCAGGCCTTGGCAACAAGCCTGCTGTCCTTTTGTAAATCCAAGGATTTACTGGTAGCTGCTTTCAGGCTGCAGAGGAGAGTATAAAAAAATAAACATGTGACGGCTATGAAATTCTAAGAAATCAGACAATGTTTTTGTAGCTCTGGTCCTAATTTGCAGTTCTGGATTCCTTGCTGGGCATTAGGTCTTCAGACACTGCCCCCAGAGTCTTCACACTACTCCACTGGGAGGCTTACACTATACTTGCTTCTCCAGGTCTGTATTTTTTTAACGTTCCAACCAAGATGAGCCATGTCTGCCAGGATCCTCAACCTGTCAAGATCAGGTCAATCTGCTCCACTAACTGAAGAGCCATCAAAAGTCAGAGACAACTATTGCCTGAAACAAAGATGTTTCCTAAGTCAACAGGACAGAATATGTATTCAGGTGCCTGAATCTCATTGAATATCCACAATGATGTCTTCTGGATCCCCAAGGAAGTGAATCCTAGCCCTAGTTGCACATTAAAATCTTCTGATTTAGGGGAGCCTTTACAATTAACCATGTATGTACTCCCTAAACCAATTAAATTGAAATCTATGGGACAGAATCCAGATGTGAGTTGTTGGGTATTTTGTTGTTGTTGTTGTTGTTGTTGTTGTTGTTAAGATTCTAGTCAGCCTAACATAACTACAGCTAAGAACAAAGGCCATGATAAGCTTTCTTCCATCACTCTGGGGCATCTGATACTCTGTGTTTGGACTAATCTTTAAAGCTGTTAGGAGTTAGTTAACACCTGTACATTTAGAATGGCCCCACTGAGCCAATTGAGTGATTCTCAAGATAGATTTTTAAGGGTTCAGATACCATTTGTCTCCTTTCTGAAAGCTTGAGGCAAGATATTTCCAGACACCAAGTAACTATACCCCTGGCACAGGAGATATCTGAAATATGACCGGTGATCTTTGTATCAGTATGCTCACTTAGAGGTTCCAGATTCTTTGTTTCCATCATACTGCTCAATACACAAATACACACACACACACACACACACACACACACACACACACACACACACACAGAAAGAGAGAAAGAGTCCTAATAGTTGATCTGCTCACTGTTCCCATTCACTGTTCCCACTCTGTACCCTTATTTTAGTTTGAATATGTAAGCTCAGAATTCATCTACTAGAACTACCCTGAAACTGCCTGGGCTGGTCACTCATGTCTCCACAGCCTATCTTTAAGTTTCAATTCAAGACCCCATCTTTGGTACGCCACCTCCCATGTGTGACCACCATAGCTCTTGGAAGTTCTTTCTTCTTCTGAGAAGTGTCCATTGTATGTGCCATTTATTCAAACACTTCAATTATATCTTGTGGGCAAGTAGATGTGTCTCCCAACACCTACATATGGTAGAAATCAAGATATTTTGGTTGTGCAACTTAATGTAAAATCACAAGAACCTAGGCTTCCTTGGTTCTGGTTAGTTAAAAGAAAATTCTATAAGGGTATGCAAACAGTAGATTGCCTGATCTTTAGAACAACATTGTGAATATTGATATTCTTTTCAATGGTTTAAAAAAAATCTCTGAAAGGAAAATCTTTATCCCTAAAGACACTACCCTGGACAAGTAGGAGGAAACTAAGACTCAGAGAGCCCCACAGCCAAAGGCAAAATTCAAGATCTACACCAGTGGTTCCGAAAGTTCCTAATGCTGTGACCCTTTAACACAGTTCCTCATGTTGTGGTGACCTCCAACAATAAAATTATTTTCATTGATACTTCATGACTGTAATTTTGCTACTGTTATAAATCATAATGTAAATATCTGTGTTTTTCGATGGTCATAGGTGACCCCTGTGAAAGAGTCATTCAACCCCAGAAGCGGCCACATCTCACAGGTTGAGAACCACTGATCTACACTGAGGGCTCAATGTTCCTTTGACTGACAGAGAGATTCTCGGATCTAAGCACACATCAGAATCACCTGCAGGGCTTGTTCAAATGGCTCTGAACTGGGTTATGATAATTGCATTTCTAACAAGTTTCCAGAGGTTGCTGATGGTACTGTTCTGGGGACCATCTCTTTGAGAACCACTACTCTAATACAAACTGTTTCCTAGAAAAAGAGCAATTGAAACAGGAATTTCATGCCTACTATAAGAAATGTTAGAAAAGCAAACCAAATGTCATATGGAAATAATAAGAAATAAAAAATAGCTGAACCTATTCATTTCAACAAATGTTGTCTAGAAGAGTAATTTGTTATAAATTACAAATAAAATCTTATAATATAGAAATCATTCTTTGTAAGAATTCCGTCCAAAGTATCAATATGTTCAAGACATTTAAATAAACTTAGGCATGATAGATGCATAATAGATTAGCAATAATCCAATGGGATGATAAAGAGTGGCAGAAAAAGGATGAAAACCAGACCACCCTGTTCTTTGAAACTTCTTTTAAGTGGATGGGGGTTAGCAACAAATCAATCTATCCATCCATCAATCTGCCTATCATTAAAACAGTAGCTATTCACTGCATATCAACTTTATGTCACTAAACTCTTTGGTGGCTGATGAATGGAAAAAGAGGCAGCCCCACAGAGTACCTGTTCAGGAGAAATACATATCTACTTTTCAGAGGCAAAATTTACAACTGGGAAAATTGAACAACAATGTTGATATTTTGTTGAAATCTAGTGATAACGGTATGATCAGGTTGAGTTGAAGTAGGAAAGAAAATGTCTTCCTATCTCTAACCAGGGCCAGAGGGTCAATTACTAGACATTGATTGAATTAATGAATGAATAACCAATGGATCTTTAAGAAGTTTAAATTAAACTAGCTCTTTTTTAAGTGGGCATTATTGGGATGGATGGAGAGGAAAGGAAATGTTACTCAAAGTGTCAAGAGTGAATCATGATGAAGAAAACTAGTCTCCCACATGCACACATGTATGCATATGCACGTGTATACACATGTTTGCAGTGTATGAGTGTGTGTGGTTGTTGTTGTAAGGGAGCACAGGGAAGAGAAACATGGAGTTGTGCTATAGGGACTTGCATTATCACACAGAAAGTTTGTGGAGGACAGAGTTATAGTGGAAGAAGGGTGTGTTAATCGGGGTTCTCTAGAGTAACAGAACTTATAGAATGAATACTGTGTGTGTGTGTGTGTGTGTGTGTGTGTGTGTGTGTGTGTGTGTGT
>CABHPQ010001942.1:82284-110876 GCA_902168405.1 Peromyscus aztecus
CTCTCTCTCTCTCTCTCTCTCTCTCTCTCTCTCTCTCTCTCTCTCTCATTTGGATAAGGCAGGAGAAAGGGGACTGTACATTCCAAAGATTCATAGTCATTCCGGATCAAATTCAATGGATTTTGGCAAGAGTTGAAAAACCCAGATGCAGGGCCTCAGCCTCCCGCTGAGCTGCCTCCAGCTGCGAGTGTCTGGTAGAGGCACTTTGTAAAATCATGAAAACCCTATTAAATTCATGAAATACGATACACTGTCGTTTCAGACTAACTTTCCATTGAACTGTCCATGAAGGGAGAATTTGGTTAACTTGCTGGAGGAGGGGGAGGTGGTGAGGCTGGCCAGGGAAGGAGGCAGAGAAGCTGTTGGGAAGGGAGCTCAATTTTGGGAATTCTGAAGAGGCTGCAGATTTCTGTGTCTGGGCCTCGGAGCACAAGCCAGAGTAACCAGGGTGCCTCAGAGCTGACTTTTCCCTAGAAATAGGGTGGTCACCATCGAGTTCAGCTGTGGGGATGATCAGTCTCAGAGCCCAGGAGACTCCACCAATCCTTGGCAGACATGTAGGCTCCGCCCCTTCTCCCCCTTGTTTTACAGCGAAGGGATCAAGGGGGGTGGTGGCAGGGGAGAGGGGTGTTGTCCAAGGTCCAGCAAATTGAAAACCCAGGGCTTCTGGATCCTAATTTGGTTCTTCCACCAAAACACACCACTTCCTTGGATAAACCAGATGGAGGCCTTCACTGAGGGCTCCAAGTCTCTTTGCCTCAGCTCAGAGCTGCTGACAGCATTAGTTTTTGCATGAATTCACAGGCCCAGACTTACCTGACCACACCAGCTATGAAACAGCCCTTTCTAAAGAAGTTGGGCACACTTGCTCATTTCCTATTGAACTATAATTCATATCATAAAACTATTACATGTTGATTTTCAAACAGAACAGAGTGAAGAGTCCCCAGAGGAGAACTGGTTTTGCTTTCTGGAAACTAGCACAGGGCATGGGCAATTGAGGAGTGTTTGTATGTGTGTGTGTGTGTGTGTGTGTGTGTGTGTGTGTGTGTTGTGGTTTCCTTGAAGGAAACCAAATGTGGCCTTTCCTTCTCAATGTCCTGCCACCCTATATCTCTAAGGTCCAAGTCCTTGAGATGCAAGACTATACAGAAATATCATGACCCACTTGTCACCCATATAGTCTTCCCTGAAATAGGAATGTCACACATCCTGCTATTGGCAACATCTCCAATCCAGCTGTCAAGGGCGGTTTCATGCATGGAAAGTGATCGGAATCAAAACCGACACTGATTGAGTACTTACAATGTGTTAAGTCTCTGTCCTGTGGGCCAGACATGAATTAAAATATCTCATACTATAAACAACACTATGAAGTAGTAATACTCTTACCCCCATTTTGCAATTACAAAAACTGAGGCAAGCTGCCTGAGGTCTCGTGCCCAGTTAAGACCACACAGCTGACATAAGTGGAAAGCCAGTCTTTGAACCTCAGTCCACGAGTCTGAGCTCCCAAACTACCCACCACCCTCTGCACCTCCACTCCCACCTACAACCCTAATGCACATCCCTGAAGATCTGACCCCAGCCACCCTAGCCTTAATTCTTCTGCTTCTTAGGCCTGCTAAAGTTGTTTTTGTTCTGTTTTTGTTGTTGTTGTTGTTGTTGTTGTTGTTGTTGTTGTTGTTGTTAAGTACTATACTCTCCTTAACTTTTTGATATATAAACCCTCCTGTGAGTGATAAATATCTGAGGTCTCTGATATCCAAAGCTTCTCCAATTGTGGGGTGGTGAGGGTATACATCCCCAGAAGTCCTACTGAAATGAAGATTTGTTCTGTGGAGAAGCCTGAGCATGTACATCGCTAACAAGCTCTGGGTACTTCTGCTGGGGCATGGTACAACTTAGGGAAGCAAGGCCATAAGTGTCTCCAGGTGGCTTCCTGCATGATAGACCAGACGTCCTGGGTGTCTGCCATGGAGGCACCTGTAAAAGTCAATTGGGAGAATCAAATCCATGCAGTCAGCATCACAGTTATGGTTGAGGTTAACCTGACTGCCACCTACCAAGAGATCTACTGTTTCTAAACTGCAAGTATCAGGCGCTAGGGAAAATGGAAATGGTGCAGTCTTTGAGGATATTAGAATCCCCTTGATATTAATCTCTGCAGCAGCAGAAACATCCAGACGACCCGGGAACAAAGAGTCCAATATCCACACATACTTGGCAGGGGTGGTAATTAATAAACAGCATTGAGAGGTCAAGAACAGTCAGCTCCGAGGGCCTCTCTTAAATCCTGGAGGAACAGTTGCTGACCGAGAGCAATTGGCTTGTTGATGCCATTTCCATCCCCCTGCTTGTCAGCTTGTGCAAACATTTAACCTTTCTGGTACCGTGTATTTGATAGTAAGACAAGAGGATTTTTAAGATGATTTTCATCTTCTCTCCCTTTTTTCTACCCTGAATTATGAGTATCTAAAGACCTCTACAATAAATAAAATGCAGCCCATTGTCTGAATGTCTAGATACTCTGATGTTGTTGCCAATGTCACATCAGGGTAGTACATGGAGACAGTTTCTATTCTAGCCAGAGGTTGGGTGTCACAAAAACAGAGCTTCCACCTGAACTTGGGTATCCCCTCACTGGACTATACTTTGGGGAGCAGATATAAGTGGGTTGGTTCCCATACATGCTGACCTGGGGTTTGAAGGTAGGATTCCAAGCCTCTAGGTTCTTCTTCCTGGCCAAAACACACCACATTACATTCCCATCAGCTCTGATGGCCAAAAAAAAACAGGCATCTGTGAGTAGGAGGAGGCGGTACTCGACCCCTGCCCAGCACTGTCTAGCTGTCTCTGCCAGAAGGATGCAAGCACTCTGCTCTAACGAGGGCCAGCCTAGCTCCCTGGACTACTGGACTTCATCCTCACTTTCCCATATGTGATCTGTATGTGTTCAACCTCTGTGGTCTTTAGTACTTCTGTAGGTGGTGTTCCTTATACAAGTAGTCACTGAGCAAGTAGGGGATCACACAAAGCTACCCCTTAGTCTTCAGTGGTCAGATTTGCTCTCCACCCTGCTGGTGTCCACATGGACCCCTTGGAATCTGTATTGTCAGACAACCAAAGAACTATGAGTGTGGTGTGTGTGTGTGTGTGTGTGTGTGTGTGTGTGTGTGCACATGCATGTGTCCTGTATTATATATATTACCATTTTCAGGGTCTTGCTTTGTAGCCCGAGCTTCCTGAAACTCAAAATCCTGCCTCGGCCTCCCAAGTGCTGGTATTACAGGCGTATGAAATCCTGTCTTATAAATTTCTTTCTTTTCTTTTTTTAAGTTGAAGCATAAAAAGTTCTAGAATGTAATACAAACTAACTTCAAACTCCACACTTTCACCACTACAATAAAGTAGCTTTCCATTTAAGCATTGACTAAGTCAGACCCTGTGTGACTTAGGTAGTTATTCACTAGGAAACATAACCCAAGAGCCCTCCGTGGCTTCTGCTATGTCAAAAAGCAATTTAAGGGGAGAAAGATTTGTTTTGGCTTATGATTTAGGAAAATCCCATCTATCTTGGCAAAGAAGGTAGGGCAGAGTTCACAGCACCTAAGAGCGTGCAGCGAGGACTCTTCACTTCTGGCAACACCAGGAAGCAGGGAGTGGGGCATGCTGGTACTCTCTTGTCCCTGTTTGTTCAGTCCAGGACTCCAGTGCCTGGAGCAGTCCCACCCACATTCAGGATGGGTCCCCCCTCTTTAAGTCAACTTCCTGGAAATGCCCTCACCAGTACACCAGAGGTGTATTTCCTAGGTGATTCCAAATCCAATCAGGTTGACAATGAAGGTTGATCATTGTACTGTCCTTCCAACCTCCCTTCTGTCCACACACTCTGAAGCCTTTCCCACCCTTATACAATTTGCCAACAGCTGACCAAGTCACCTGTTCCCAGTTCACACACATACATACCAGCCCCTTCCTTATATCCATCAGGTTCACATGTCTTCCGTAGATTCTAGATGAGTTCATAAAGAGAACGTCTGTGGAGACTATATCCCAGCACCCCCTTTCTTTCCCTGATCTTCTAAGGTTCCTCTTCTTGCTTCTCCCACTACAGTGCAGCTTGAAATCCGCTGGAGAGAATGGTTTTGTCTTCCCCCTTTTCCTTTCCCTGTCAGTTTGAGGACTGGTTTCAGCAGTAATCATGTCAGGATAATTTATGATATACGAGCTACGTCTGTGGGAGCAGGAAAGGTTCGGGCTATGTGAGGCAGGCCAGGACAGCAGTTGATGGCCTGAGGAGGACAAAGTATGGGAGTCACCCTGAAGGCCATGGAAGCCTCTGCATGTGTCTGCAGGGAGGTTCTGACCCAGGTATACCTTAGAAATGAACTCTTTCCAAAGACAGAAAGACCATAAGACAGGGAGACACTGAGTTGTTTGGGAGACGGTATCTGCGATGCTACGAGGGACAGAACCAGCAAGGGCCCCCACGGAGGTCATGGAGGATTCTTTTGAGAATGTGAGTCTGCAGTGAAAGTGGGAAGCCCGCCTACTGGGACAAGTGTTCAGATGTTTTTGATGGGGTTGCAGTCGTGGTCTTTTGCCTTTTCATTCGGCAAATATTACTTGAGCACGCCGCTCAGTGTAGGCCCTGAAATGTGAGATGTGGCACCTCCTTCATGCCAGTAACATGGGATGGGATGGGATGCAGTAGTGAGCACTCTAAAGAAGGAGAAGGTAGAAGGGCTTGGAAGTCGGGGGAGGAGGGAGATAAGGTACAGTGTGGTAGAGAAAGGCAAGAGACAGCCTTTCCGAGGAGATGCCACAGGACTGACCAGCAATCGGCATAACATTCTAAGCAGAGGGAACAATGGTTATAAAGGGCTCAAGGTGGGAAAAGTGACAGCAGGATGATATCAGAGAACTAGCTAGCGGTGGGCAATAAAATCCAGTAACCCTAGTTACCCATCTACGTTGTGCTTGTGCCTAAGTAGATAGGGAATCCCTGGAGCGATTTTAAGCTGGGGAGAGACTTGAGCTGGGTATTCAAAGATCCAAGCTGCAGGGTAGGAAACAGAGAAAAGGCAGGCCCCAGAAGAAGGGGAGAGACTGGTCAGGAGGCCACTCCCACATCCAGGAGAGAGACACGGTGTCTTAAGCAGCTCAGCCTCAAAGGTGAAAAGAAGGATGGTATCACTCGGAGATCAGTAGTAGGAGATGCCAATGCCTTTGGGCGGTGGCATGGGGGAAAGAAGCTTAAGCAGCTAGGAAGTAGTGGTTCCTTCCCTAAGACCAGGGAGTCATGAGAGATCAGGTTGAGGGGAGATGCAGGCCAACCCAGATATCCCAGTCAGATGTGTGTGCCGGCCATCTTGCACGGGGCTCCATGGGACTCCCCATGAATGGACCACCCAAACATGTATGCCTCATACTCAATAATTCCTGTGGTCCACTAGAGACTGATACTCAGGGCATCAATGCAGGTCTCTTGATCAAAACTGCATCAGGGGCAGACACAGCAGTGCATTCCTATAACCCCAACATGCAGAACAGGAAGATTTTGAATTTGAGGCCATGGGGGGGGGGGGGAATCAAAAACAAAAAATGAGGTGAACAAGGCCAGCAGAGCCTCCACACTTAGTGTGTATTTGCCAATGTAGATTATCTATGGGACTCTTCACCCATCCATCTTAATGGACTGCACCAGAGGGCCTATTCCCTATTTGAAATGGTCTCTGCAGAGTTGGTGAGAAAGACGTTTGACCCATGCTAACTTCACTCAGAGACTCTTACCCACAGTGCCTTCTCTAGGGGTGGCCCACATCCCCTGCCTCTCTCCTAGGTAGCCCATGTCAGCAGACCTGCACTATGACTTGTGAGGGATCCCAGACACTTTGCTTTTGTTGGTCTCTTACTCCATAAAAAAAAAAAAAAATTAAAAATCGCATTTTATGGCTGCTTTGGTATCAAGACAAATATAACGTGATTTGGATTCTATGCATTTTTTCTTCTGGTTTTAAAAAGAAATTAAAACATTTTCATGGGCCCCTAGAAGTGCAGCAGGCTCCAGACACAGTACTTTCTGGGCCTGAGGGCTGAGTAGGGTCTTTTACATATGTAAAAGACAGGGGGTCGGTCTGGATTAGCCATGTGCATAAAGAGGCCTGGGACTTTGTCCTGACTTTCCAGCCATTTGTTCTGAGACCTCTGCACAGCCTCCACCCCAAAGCCACTGAGTCTCAGCTCCCTACAGAGTGACAAGAGAGGATGTCCCCAGATACCTCCTAGCAGGCACTCTCTAGGATCCCCCTAAAGCACATAGACCCCCTCACTTCATTTTTCAACTTCCCCTCCAAGGGAAGGCTTTCCCCCACTTATCAAATTAAACTTATTTTCCTCTCTTGGATCCTTTCCCTTCATCAAATCATGGGATGGTGTGCTTCCAAACAGCAGTCATAAAGCCATAATGAGCAGGGGGACACCAGTGCGAAAACGACAGAAAGTCATAAACACTCGAATAAATATATAAATATAAACAAGTCTATAAATGAAACCCTGGAGGTATTTTCAACGCGTAATGTAGCATTTACATCTCTTACTTGGCACAGCAGATCTTTCAAAGGAAATTCATTTAATTCTATTGCTCACACCCTAACCCATCCAGGAAGAATCACTAATAACCGGTGCTATTACTGCCTCTCCCAGTCGAGGGCTCGTTTCAGAAGCTTGTTCTTGAATTCCTAATTGTGCTGGCTGTGAGGCAGCTAGCACGGTGGGTATGGCCGTGGGACACCTGGGTCCAGTGACAAGCCTAACTCGGGCCTCACCCGACCTGCTCTGACCACTGCAGCAGTGGATTCTTCTCTATCACCTGACTGGGCAGGAAGAAGCTGGCCATGGTTGAGGAAGATGGCAGATACTCTTGGGTTTGATGGACTGAGGGATGTGCTTCCTCGGGCCATGGGATAGCCCTCCCTTTGTATAGTGGAGGAAGCAGGCTGGGCAGCTCTGGCTCTGGCAGAAACTCACATCCTATAGGGAGATTTCTAAGGACTTTGTCATCTAATCCCCAAGACATTTCATGAAATAGTCACACTGACAGCTACAGAATTAGTGAGGAGTATTGCAAAATGAAAGTGTGAGGCATTGTTCAAAACTCACGGAAAACTAGATGCAATTAAAGATGCTACAAGATAAAACTTTGTATATAATATTCTCTCCCTCCTTCCCTCCCTCCCTCCCTCCCTCTCTCTCCCTCCCTCTCTCTCCCTTCCTCCCTCCTTTTCTCTCTCTCCCTCCCTCCCTCCCACACCCCTTCTTCCTTTGCTCACTCTCTGCCATGGTAATCTCACTTGCTATTCATTGTTGCCTGCCTGGAGCACAGAAATGCTTCCTAAGTCCACCCCTCAGAGGTCCCAGGACTCCACTCAATACATGTGCAGAGGCAAAGTCTACCGGGCTTTCTTCCCCCGTCACCAGATGGATGCACCATAGTCCCCTGGGAGCAGGAGACGTGAGCTGTGCCTTCCACCTTTATCTCATAGTGCACAACGCACAGAGAGACCCAAGGACGCACTGAGAACCAACACTGGACTAAGATGTTCCAGGGTACATGTGTCCCATCTTGACTCTCACCGACGCCTAGGCATGCTTTTGCATGGAGGAGAGCAGCCATCTGCATGGGAAACAAGAAACTGAGACCAGACTGGGTCCTGGGGACCATAAGTAGAGGAGTAATGGAGAACCAGAAATAGCAGAGGAGGCAGAATGAGGATTTGATGGCTCATGTTCTATATAAATGCAAGGTTTTTGGATAATTGGAGACTTTGAGTACTTTTGAATTGAGAGTGGCTTACATATAGGGCTATATGCAATCATACTGGCTGCATGCTCACAAGGCTGACCTTAGATCATTTTTTTTTTTTACCATCTTCATTTGACAAATGGGAGAACACAGGCCCTGCAATCTGCCCAATGAGGTTGAGATAGGAGGAAAGTATATCAACACAAGCCAATCGTCAGCCTTCCCTCAGGGTGACTAGTACTGCACAGCAAGGCCCTGTGTAGCTAGAGTTTTTTTCTCCGGGTTCCGTCAAACACCAGCAGTCCCATAGCCCACTTATAAAATAAACATACAGATGCTTATATTATTTAAACTGCTCGGCCATTAGCTCAGGCCTACCATTGTCTAGCTCTTACTCTTATACTCAGCCCATTTCTGTTAATCTATATGTCGCCACATGTTCCATGGCTTTACCTGCTGCCTTTACATGATGTTCTCTGGACGGCAGGCTGGCGTCTCCTCCTCTCCGCCTTCCTGTTCTCTCAATTCTCCTCTCTGCTAGTTCTGCCTATACTTCCTGCCTGGCTACTGGCCAATCCGTGTTTTATTTATCAATCAATCATCCACAGCAGCCCTGTGTCAAGCAAAACTGTATCCTGCCAGCCTATACCATCACACTGACCCAACCACTGTTGTTCAGCTTTGGCAAGTCACTTAACCTCTTGGAGTTTTATCTCCGCTTGCCATGTGGAGGAACTGTGGGTCAAAATCTCATAAGATCATAAAGGAACATCTGGTGTCTGTCTAAAGGGCCCTACCCAGAACTCATCTTCCCAGATCTTTCCCACCAATCTCCAAGCATCTGGCCCTGGCCCTGGTCGTCTAGAAAGGACAGTCTATGCACTGTGCCATAGAACTGTGACCACACAGTAAGAGAGAAATGGATTGGACCGGTTTACCACTTAAATGTCTCGGAACTGTGTTTTCTGCATCTTTGAGTAACCACTTTGCTTTCACTGTCTTGATTCTGGCAGGTATTTCCCCTCTATCTAACAGCCTAGCTGTCTCCATAAGTGACCCAGAAAGTGCCCCTGTGCTCCCTAAGCAGAGACTTGTTGCATGCGTGTCACTTGGGGATCTCCTGCACAGGGTCTTTTCTCAAACCGGTGGATCAGACTGGCCCATTAGTAGGCGCTGAACTGAGGTCTAACCTTGGACCACAGAACAGGGTGACCTGAACCCATAAGGCTTTGCTGTGACTCAAGCTTCTTGAGCAGGATGAGGAGCATTTTCACTGGTTTTATGCAAGAAGCTTTGGCAGAACTGACTGAAGGAGCTGAGCAGTTAGAGCCTTTGGGGCTAGCCATTGCTTTAGCTCTCATGACTTCCGGGTCTGCTCTTCACGATGCCCAAGCATCTCCTTCTTCCTGGAACCCAGGGCTGGCTCTAGGTATTCCAGTTCACCAGCTCAAGCAAAAGTATCAAAAAGTCCACCAGATCTTCAGCTCCAAATGTCACCCAGGGAAACTTCATAAAATGTCAAAAGGCCATCCGACCCTCAGCCGTCACAAAATGCTAAATGGGGAACTGTGGACAGTGCCAAGCACAGAGCCTGGAACATAGGTGGTTGACTGATGCCAGACTTTAATAAAAATTGATCTTGACTGGAAAGGTTGACTGGAAAGGTTGAGTAGAGTGATTTGTTCTTTATTCTATGGCAGGAATAAGTATTGGCCCTGGAGATGGGGTGTTATGGGGTGCTATACATCCTAGAGAAGGTGGAGAAAGAAGAAAGGGAATTTGAGGCAAGGTGAGGTATCAGAAGCAAATCCTACAGAGAACTGAAAATTCCTTTGTCTGCTA
Source organism: Peromyscus aztecus (assembly GCA_902168405.1). NCBI lineage: Eukaryota > Metazoa > Chordata > Mammalia > Rodentia > Cricetidae > Peromyscus > Peromyscus aztecus. Next base: position 91,934 of record CABHPQ010001942.1, read on the forward strand.
CGTGGCTCACCCATGGGCTGGCTCCAGCCTTACCCCAAGCATGAGATTAGTGTTGAGTCAGTGGTGTGATGTGAAAACCACAGTCACCCTCATTCACCCCTTGAGTACAGTCTGCCAGTTCTCTCTTCCCGGGAGACTTGAAACAGGGAACCACTATGTAAATGGTGGGAAGACAGAAAAACTCACTCCAGTTGTTTCAAAGAGGTCTCCTTTTGCAAAGCATTCCCTTCCATGTGTGCCTCACTGCCAAAAGACCTGTGTTTCCTCATCATAAAGCATCTATTTACTTCTCCGGAGCAAAACTTCATTGATACTCCCCGCTGACAGCCTTAAGCGTTTTGACTGAACTCATTCGAATTCCCATCAGTTTAGTCAATTGGTGTCGTATCAAATGCCCATCAGTACCACCAGCCAAGTCGATTAGACACCTGGTCTTTCGAGGTACTCAACTTGTTATTTCCGAAAACAAAAAAAAAAAATACAAAATCAGGATAAAAATAACCCTTCAATTTAGTTAGCAAGTGACTGATAAATTCTATCCAAAAAGTACATTTTGTCAAACAGCTTTGATTCTTTTCTTTCCCTGAATCTACTGAAACAATCAGCTGCTGGGAGGGGCGGCGCTGAACAGTTGCATCTGCTTGCTAATAAGCAAGGAAGTGAACATCAGAAGTGAGTCCTCAAAACATTCCCTGGGAGCTAGGCGGTGGGGGAGGGAGGCAGATTGTGAATTCAAGGCCTACCTGGCCTGCATAATGAGGCCCTGTCTTCAATGAAAATAATTGTCAGCATGGCCACTGCTCAGTCATCCACAAGAACAGTAAAAATTAGGGTCTTGTGAAATGCACATCAGGGAGCCTCCAATCATAGCTGTTTTGTGCTTTAAAGAGTAATTTTCTATTCTTTTAAGATTTGCCTGCCCAGGACCCTAATCCTGACCCAGAGCTCTGCCAGAGGATCATTTAATAGGCAGTTACATTAAACTATCATGAGCTTGGTGTGTTCTTTCCGGGATGATTTTTTAAGAGGACAGAGGGCCGGTGAGATAGTTCAGCAGGTGAAAATGTCTACCACCAAGCCTGATGAACGGAGTTCAATCCCTGGGACCCACCCACCTGTCAAGAGAACCAACTCCAGAAAGCTGTCCTCCGACCTCCACCGGAGGGCTGCGGCACAGGCTTGAGCACATTCTCACCCTCAAACACAAATAGATAAATACTGTAGTTAAAATGTGTTCGTTCAAAAGAGGATAGATGCCTGAAAAAGGTCTACGTTAGCCCAAAGCAGTGAGCCGCTAGTGGTATAACCTCACAGGCCAGGCACTAACGGACTGGAGAGGATTAGTATCAGGCAGCTGTGGTGGTTTGGATTGGTGTTTGAAAAGTCATCTCACTTGGAGAAGCAGAAAATATTCACTCTTTTTATATGGGATTAAGTGGCCCACTCTTGTCCAGTTCCACGGGTTAGATTTCTCTACTGGTCCCAGACATTTCTAAAATGGGAATAAGCTGATTATTTATTACTAGTCACTTACCACCTACAATTCCCTTTTCCAATTTTCTTCTCCTGCCTACACTATGACACCCGCCAATCCCTATGGTTTATTGGCTGAGTTCTGATGTCTAGGAAAAAACAGATCACTCCAAGAGTAACTATGGTACAAAAGGACATTTCTTGTTGGGTTCTTCAGGATGAGGTTGGTGTGTGATCCAACTGGTCCTGATGTCAGGAGGCAATTCGCCATCTTAGAGTGCACGGTACCATAACCTATCCTGGCCATACTTTTGTGTGGCACATAATGCTTACCGTTTTTGTCATGCTGAGTAAACGTCTGACAATAAATATCCGGATTAAATCTTTCAAACCATTTTGCAGCCAAAATACTCTAAATCATAAGTCTGTTTCTTTAAGGCCCATTGAAAATGTACTGTATGGAAACAATCGTTCTACATAAGGTTGCTCAATTGCCAAGGAGCTCATATTCTTATTTTATATCAAAGGATCAAAGGATGCAAGTTGGGTCTAAGGAAAAGCCTGGGTTCAAAACCCAAGACTATGTAGCTCTGCGGTCTGCAAACTCTTCGCTGTGTAATTCCACCAGGAAAGAAAATGTATTTTGTGCAGGCACCATAATATGTTTGATTGTATGCAATTATATAAGCCAATAAAAGTATCAGGGTACTATACACAGGTGAGGGCCATCTTTAATAACAATAAATGTAAGTACTTGTTTAAGGCAGACTTCATAATTTTGACATTTGGGGAAATACAATTTTCACTGTAACTTCACTTCATAAGATGGCTGTGACGAGCTCATAATCAAAACTGAGTAAACAATAGCCCCACAAATTTCTTTCAAATGTTTTGGGCTTGCATTTGTCTTCCTAGAATACTACTGATTGTCCATGTTAGGCAAATCCTTCTACACCATGAAACTCCCACACTTCCCCAGAATGGTCAGCATAAGAATATAAGGTTATTAACCAACGGAAAGTATTTATCCAGGTAGTCTGGTCTGGCTCCCGAGCGTGCATAAGCTACCACCATCCTCTTAACTTTACACTGCTGACCTTGACACATGATAGACAAGAGCCCTATATGACAAATGACAATCTAAGAGATGCTCCAAGCCAGGACACCTTATATTAAATGCTGGTAAGGCTTGACTGGCTTCTTAATTTTGAGATAAAGATAACACTAAACAAGGTACTAGTTTCTACTCACACCCCACCAGAGTGACTTATGGACCTCTCAGGATGAAATCTCGGATTTGGGGTTTATAAGCCCTCTGTGAGAAAAGGAGAGTACCGTTGAGGCAGACCAGACTTCACACACTGCTCAGGAGGTCTGACATCCTGGGGCCCCTGGGAAGCATTAAAGAGTCTGGAAGGAGAGACAATATGATCTGACATGTATTTTCTCAAGAATATTCCAGACGCCCTGAGACTGGATGGTGGGGGACACACAGATCACAGAAGTCTCAACAGCAGAAATGACCACGTCTGAGTTAAGGTTGCAGCCTTCATACTGGATTGAAGCAGGCAGAGCCCAAGATTATTACATTTGTTCATTAATTAAGCTTTCCCAAGGTCATCTACCTAATATGCAGCAGAGCTATATATAGATCTCATGTCTCCTCGATCCCCATGCAGTGATTTTTCTTCTGGTTTGCTGTGTCAAGGAACACCTGGTCCCTCTGGTTTGCTTTCCCCTGGGGAGGTAGGTGATCAAGAAGTAAGCAGAGGACGGACAGCAGCTTGTGGCCTCCAGCAGGGTGATGAAGGATTGGAAAGGAAATGGCACTGCCTTTCCAGGTTCATCTATCTTTGCAGGATCTGCGTGGGGGCTCCAGGACAATCTACCTTCTCAGCATTGAGATAACTTGTTTCCCAGGGACAACAAATGAAGAGTTGAGTATTTTTTCATTCAAGTCCAAGTCTTAATAAAAACCATACCCCATTCAGCTGGAGAGTGTGGGAGGAGACAATTAAGTACCAAGTGTGGAGAAAAGCTCGCCTAATCATTTCCACTTGGGATTCTCATCTTTCCTTCTGAGATGCCTGAAACCTATAATCCTTTATCCTAAAAAGTGTTCTCCTCCCCACGTAGTTGCATGTAGTTGTGGGATTTTTTTTTGTTGTTTTGTTTTGTTTTGTTTTGTTTTTGTTTTTTACTCTTTGGGGGCCAGCTACTCAACTCCCAAATAAATACACAAAGATTTATTCATATTTATGAATGCCCAGTCCTAGCTTGGCTTGTTTATAGGCAGCTTTTCTAACTTAAATTATCCCTTTTCTCTTTTGCCTCTGGGCTTTCTACCTTTCTTTATTCTACATATGTTTCTGTCCTTCTTACTCCATGACTAGCTGTGTTACATGACTGGCCCCGGCATCCTCCTCTCCTTCTCTTTTTCTCACTCCTTGCTCTAGATTTCTCCTCCTATTCATTCTCTCTGCCTGCCAGCCCTGTCTGTTTCTCTCTCTTGCCTAGCTATTGGCCATTCTGCTCTTTATTAGACCAATCAGGTGTTTTCGACAGGCAAAGGAACACAGCTTCACAGAGTTTAACAAATGCAACATAAAAGAATTCAGCACATCTTTGCAACACTGAACAAGTATTCCACAGCATAAACAAACGTAACACATCTTAAACTAATATTGCACAACATCCCCAGATGCCTTTCTAATCACCCCTTCCTCCCATTCATCTCACAAAACACTTTCTGGTCCCTTCCTCGGAGCCAATCAGTCAGGATTCACCATAGGAAACAGAAGCCACTATAGGTATTTTAAGCAGAAATTGATTCTTGGTATTTAAGGGCTTAGAAAATTTGCAACAGGGTTGCAGGAAGCCACCACTGAACTACTGCGCTTAAATTCCAACCAATGTACCAGAGGACTAGAAACAGAATCACTTCCTCTCAGCCCCACAGACCCGATGACTGTACTGAGATGCAGGGATGTCATGTGTCCATGGACTTAACTTCATAAGAAAACAGAATGAGCATAAGAAGCCTTCTGCTTCACCGCCACTTTCTAAGAGTTGCCTGAGTGTCTATGGATATTCAGGGCTGGAGAGATGCTCAGCCATTAAAAGCACTTGCTGCAGAAAGGACCAGAATTTGGTTCCTAGCACAGACACACATCAGTGGGCCCAGATGCCTGTAACTCAGCTCCAAAGGATACAATACTCTCCTCTGGCCTCTGAGAGTGCTCACACATGCGCGCGCGCGCGCGCGCGCGCGCGCGCACACACACACACACACACACACACACACACACACACACAAAGTAAATCTTTGCATACCTATATTGACAAAGCTTGATTTTCTTCTTTAAAAGCTACCTAAAAGGAATGCTAAGAAATGAACTTTAGAGGCCCAACCCAAGAGCATCACAGTGTATTCTAAAAAGAGGACTGAGTAAGCCAAAGACTCTTTCTACCACAGGAATTTTCCATGTAATATGTGCTATGTCATGCCCATGTATCTAACTACCACTCAGTATCCAAAAGTCAGGGGACATGGACTTTACATCTCTCAACTGCAAGCCTTGCAGATGGAAAATTCTCACTAAGGATAGACAATGAAATGACAAAGCACTTTGTTTTCAATTTTGTCTTGTTTTTCCTTCTGATTTTTTCATGCATTTAAATATGCCCTATACATATGACCTCCTTGAAGGCCTTGTATATTAATATTACCTGGCAATGTCCCCAAAGGGGAGCTATAGGGTGAGTATACACATCCATCCCTTAATTAGTGAGTTGATTGTATATTGCAAACTAATCACCAGATAGGTTTTGCTCCTCCCAAATGATATCTCTATCCCATGAGATTCAACCAATAGGCAATTAACTTCAAAATTGAGAAGACTACAGTCTTTTCTTACATTGTCAACCTATTTTAGCCTCAAAATGTCTCCAGTGGGCAAGTGCTTTTTATACTACTTTCAATTATTATTATTAATTAATAACACTTATTAATAATTGAATATTGGATAATTAGTCAATTAATATTATTACTAATCAAGAAGATAATGTCAGTGGCTATATATACCTCATAATATATTATACATATTATACTCAATAAATACTAGTCACTTACATCTCCCCCAAATTCCTTTTATTAAAAAAATAGACATATCTGGGTTCCTTCCTTGAGATCCTCCAATCTAATCCTTGAGGGGGTAACAGCAGCTACTGTGTTATCCTTTGCCCCATGTGACAGATTGCCCCTCTTAACCACTTGAAGGAGCAAACACTCATCTTCTCACTGTGTTGGAATGGGAATTCAGGAGTGGCATGACCAGATCACTGGAGTTTAGGGTCCCCAGTAAAACTGCAGTAAACGTGCTGTCCAGGGATGCTGCTGTCTGTCACTGAGTGGTTCACCGTCAAAGTGGTTCATATGGGACTGGCAAGCTGACAGGGGCCCCAGGAAGAGTCCCCAGCTTCTCTTCATGACCTCAAGAATCTTGAGTGTGGTCATAACCTGGAAGCAGCCTCTGCCAACCCTGGTGACACAAATGCAATGCTAAAGTGGAAACGTCCTGTAATTGCCCTGATGAAGTCCAAGTCACTGAGCATCCTCCTTATGGTTTCCTACTAACTACCGAGTTCAACTCTATGAATACCAGAAGGCAACGGCAGGGAAGGCCACCTTGTTGGCTGGCCATCATGTCTAAAAACAGCCTGAACTGGCTCTTCCAGGTATAATGTGGGAGGAAACTTAAAAAGAAATTATTTTCAGTGTTTTTCAGATGGGTCTTGAATTTCCTGCCTCAGGCTCCTAAGTTACTGGGATTGCAGGTGTATGCCATCATGCCAGGCTGTGACTTTAAATAACTTATTCAACATTGTGAAGAACCATTGAAGATACTTTTATCTTTGCCAGTATTTTAGCTCTGGAGTACATGACTCATTCAAAAAAAATGTGTAAATAATAAATAAATTTGTCTCTAAAGTAGCTCATAGCATGCCCAGTCATGATCCTAACCAAAGGATATAGTGCCTATGATCAATTCTTTCAATGATATACATATATGGATGATGCATTATATATACAGATATGTGTAATAAAATTTTGTCATGCATAAAATAAAATTATGCATATATATAAGGTCTGATAAAAGAATTATAGGAATGAACACTGAATTGTTTTACAAACACATATAAATCTATGCATGTACACTCTCTCTATGTGTGTGTGAGAGAAAAAAGACAGCTGTGAATTATAATGCAAAAAAATTATATAAACCTTTTCAAAAATTACTATAATAATAGGACTTGAAGGTGTTCCATTTCTCAAACTTAACTTTCAAATGACCATCACTAAATAATAAATTACTAAGTGATTTCTTAATAATTAAGAAGTAATAAATCATTTTATTTTAATAAACAAAATTATTGATAGATAATAAAATTAATAAAAGTTTTAAAAATATAAGAAAATGATTTTTCATTTTTCTTAGTATGAAGTAGTCATACTTTTTAAATATAAAAATTGGAATTTTTTTACAAGTATCAAGTTATTAATGTTTTTCAAAAATTTTTTTCTGTTTTCCTATCTTTATAGGGTTATAAAAACTAAAAACACTGCTGTGATGAAATAAGAATTTCTCTAAAGTTTTGCAGTTTCTTTAGCTTCATAGTAATTCATCCTTCTTTGGGTAAAGTCATATGAAATTAAATATAATAATTCGTGTATTCCATATAGTTCATATAAAAGCTGGGTGTAGTTGTAGATGCACGAAGATCAAGAGTTCAAAGTCATGTTTAGCTATAAAGGAAATTCAAAGGCCAGACAGGCTACTGTCTCAAAATTAGAATTAAATTAAAAGAATTCATAAGGCATGATCCTCTGTCTGGAAAGCTAGTTCTAGCTGTCCACCTCTCATGCTGCTTGGACTATGAACAGAGTGCTGTCTGCGAGGAAACTCCCCAGTGTTCACGGTGGCCAATTCTGAATTCTGAAAACAGTAATGAGCTTTTGTTCTCCTTGTGTACTCTTGGGTATAAACAGGAGAATAAAAATGTGGTTCCTTAGTGGGCTGCATTATCTTCTTTCAGTGGACAACCTTTAGAATGTCTATCTGTAAAGCCACAAGTGTCAGCAGAGATGCCGTAGAAAAGTCACTGGTGCTGAGTAGAATGCTGTGTGTGGTGCTGAAAGGCAGGTCTCCCTGAAGCCACAGATGGAGGGGTTAACTCTAATTGGATTACATGTCTCCATCGTTTCTGTGTTCCCCATCCTTACACTTGTCCAGAGGTGGAGTGCTCACAGAGGAAAGTCATGGAGCGGTGGGTTCTCCCCCTAAACTCCTGATTAAAAATCAGTTCTCTTTAGTTCAGAGTCAATTGCCTCAGCCTTGAGTGTGAAGGAATTAAGAATATTACCAAAATAACAAGAGTCAACCCATAAGAGAAAATGCCCAAGAAGAAGAATGTGCCCATCAGAACTGAAAAATATGAAGAAATGGGACACAAGAACATTTAATATCCAGTCCAAAGCTCTCTTAAAAGTTGATCTTTGGGAAATGATATTAAAATCTTTTTAACAGATGCCTTCATGACTGGTTTTCACTCATCCATTAATCTTGCCCAGTTGATTGCATTGAAAAGTACCTAGGAGACAATGAATCATACCTCTGATACGTCTGTGAGGGTGTTCCCAGGGATCACCAAATCTTAAGGACTCTGATGTAACGAATGGTGTTACCCTCTGATGAATTCAAAATCTTAATAGTCTATTGGGAGGTTGTGGAACTGTGGAAAGTGGGGTCTGGTTGGAAGCAGTAAGCTGCGGGGAGCTTGTCCTTAGGAGCTACATTTTTCCCCTGGCACCTCCCTCTCTGTCTCTAGCTTCCATGCTGTGGTGTGTACTACCCCTTTCCTGTCACAATGCACTGAACTCTCGGAAAGTGTGAGCAAAATACCTCCTTCCTGCTTCACATTGTTCCTGACACAAATTCTGACTAACATGTTCATTCAGCATTGTGAGTGGGACAATCTTTTGTTGCACAGATATAACCTACACATTGCAGGATATTTGGCCTCTCATGTTCTACCAAATAAATCCTAGTGATATCCCTCTGGCATTGTAGCAATTAAAATGTCCCTCTACTTCCATCCCCTACCCACTTCCATCCACCTGTGGAAACCATTGCAGCAACGGTGAATTTTCTTGCTCATTTTTTAATTCCTTGTGATTGGGACACTTAATAGGTGTTCAGCAAACACTTGTGAATGACTAGTATCTAACACAGGATTTATTATGGAGAAATCAGTGCTTTAAAAAGATTAGCCTTCCTAAATATTTATTCTAGCAAATCCTCTCATTAAATCTCTGTAGTTGGAGTCTTTAGAGCTGGTGAACAACCCCAGAAAAGGATGAGAGGAGTGTGGCCAGAGCTGCCACGTGCTGGCAGTTGCTAGATACCAGTGTGCTATCCTCCACACACTTCCTTATGAGGCAGTTTTCAACATCCCTGCTTCACAGATGAAGAGAGATCAGAGCCCAACATGGCTCTGTAGTAAGTGGTAGAGCTGAGTTTGGCTGGACTCTTGGTCCCGTGTCTTTCTGCCCCACCACTAGGACTATCCCAGTGGGTTTTGTTCATCAGCACTCAGCCTGATTTTAGAAAACCTGTGCTTGAGTATTTTTAAAACTCCATTTATTTTCCAGTGACTTCCAGAATAACCTTTTCATAGCCATTGATATTTAAATTTATATAGACAACTTATCAGTCACGTTTGAGAGGCTGGATGACAAACACATTGGCAAACGCCTGTAGGGACCTCCAGAATGTAAACAACCCTTAACACACAACTACTGTAGGCCAACCCTTAGTGGCTTTTTTCAAAATCTGAAGGGAGCTCACTTTGGAAATCTGGTTAGTTGGGCATAAAGGAGGAGAAGGAACTGGATAAAACTGAAATTGTTAGGTCCTCAACTCCATACTAAGTCTTTGATTCTCCCTCTTGGGTAAACTGGTCCAGATTTGTCTATTTTGGAACCCAGCTGGTTTTCCAGGAGCCACAGGACAGTGGGAACAAGGATTGACTATTGCTTTGTCCTTAACAAGATTCCTAGAGAAAGGGGCAGAAGAGAAGAGGCGGCTGCGTGGGGAGTCTCAGCTTGGAGGCTGCTGCCCATTACAGCAGGATGCAGGGCTTAGGGACAGTCACTTGTGTTCCTGTACATTCCTTCTCAGCACGTCCTTCAGCAGCAACATTCCGACTTCTCCTATGCAGCATCTCTCCATTGTCTTTTCTCTCCTGCCTCTTTTTCATTCTTTTCTCTTTCTTCTTCTTTCTTTCCTTATTGAATCTTTCTGAGTCTCCCACCCTTCCTTTCTGTCAATTTTAACTATACTTCTCTCTACTGCCACCATGCCCCTTTCTGCTCCAGGCGGGATTTCTCTCTTTTCTCTTTGAGATTGCACACACTCTGACTACTAACGGTCTTGACTAATGTTCTCTATCTAAGCTCCAAGCACCCCCACTGAAGTTTACATCAATGCTTCATAAAGTCATTATGCTGGTTAGCTTTTTATCAACTTGACACAAACCAGGGTCATCTTGGAAGAAAGCTCCTCAGTTGAAAAAAGAATGCCTCCCTAAGATTGGTCTATAGGCTAGTCTGGATTTTCTTGATTAATGATTCATGTGGGAGGGGCCCAGTCCACTGTAGATGATACACCCCTGGGCAGTGGTCCTGGGTTGTATAAGGAAGCAAGAGGACTGAGCAAGCCATGTGAGCAAGTCAGTAAGCATCATTCCCCCATGGTCTTTGCTTAAGTTCCTGCCTCCAGGTTCCAGCCCTGAGTTCCTGCCATGACTTCCTTCATAATGGACTGTAACCTGTAAGCCAAATACATCCTTTCTTTCCCCGAGTTGTTTTTGGGCAGTGTTTTATCTCAGCTCTATACATCACTAAGACAGTCCCACCGCTAAGCTCCCCAATTTTGATTCACCTCAACTTAGGTCCAGGGGGCTGTGCAGCTGTCTTCCTCAGGGCTAAGAATACCAACAAGCCATCTGTCTCCTCTCCATGATTACATCTGGTCTGCAGAGCAAAGGGAGGTCCGTTATGGAATATGTGAATTACTAAGGGAGTTCCATTTCCATAAGCTACACGCTTTTATTTCTGAGATTGCATGCCACCTGCAACTGGCTTCCTGGGGAGTCTGCTGTTGGTGTGACCCTGAGAAGGCTCTGAGAGAAGCACAATTTAACTTCCATGGGCCATGACACACGCTGAAAATGCTGGGATGTTGCCATCTTGTTTCATCTGGAGACAGGGGATGTAAATAGTCTTTACAGTCATGAAGCAAGCTTTTGTTGTGTTTTGGTTTTGTTGTTGCTAAATGAAATCTGGTTTTGCTTATTTTCTGAATGATTTGACCACTAAGCATAAATTGTGGAATCCATGAAGATTGCTTCCATGCCTCTCCCTTCATCCCACTTCCTCTTGCTCGGTGTTCTCCACCTTTCAGGACCCCAGGTTACACCTCCACACCTATGTGAATGAGCTAAGGGATGGCCTGACTCCTTCACATACAGATCCTGCTTCCAAGGTAGTGCTGAGAGCCTGCCTGCCTACCCTCCCAGGTGAAGCTGGTCCTCAGCACTCACCTGGAGTGGGCAGGCAGCAAAGAGTATGTGACAAGAAACAAAGACAGACCTAGGTCAAACTCTTCAGACGTGATTGCACATTACCTGTAGTACTTTTAAAATAATGGGCACTAGGAATATGAGAAGACCCATTAAGTCAGAATCTGTAGGGGAGAAGACTTGATCTCAGTAGTGTTTCGTTTAGTTTGGTTTGGTTTGGTTTGGTTTGGTTTGGTTTGGTTTGGTTTGGTTTGGTTTGGTTTTCCAAGACAGGGTTTCTCTGTGTAGCCCTGGCTGTCCTAGAACTCACCCTGTAGACCAGGATGGTCTCAAACTCAGAGATCCACCTGCCTCTGCCTCTCGAGTGCTGGAATTTTTTGATCTGAGAGCTTGAAGTAAGGAGCAGTCAGATCTAGCTGGTGAGCTTCTGTTATCCTTAATTGGCCAGCAAAAGACATTTGGGAACGGTGGACTCCGTAAAGTTCTGTAATCCTGTCACCCCCTTGTATTGCAGGCTGGCCATGTGTAGCAACACACAGTTGCCATCTTTCCCTGGAGGTCTAATTTTCTCTAGCTCGGGCTTCCCTGCACCTTCAGATCATTATCAGAGTCACAATCTCTCCTACTAGCCACCTACGGCGTTTGCCACCAAGTCAGGCTAAGTGGGTGAGTCAAGAGCATCATCATAGAAAATGCCACCTGAAGCCAATTTTGAAGAATTGTAGGTTTTGTGGGAAAATCCACTGCCTGGAAGGACTCCTGCTGATGTCAGATCATGCTGAGACATGCTATACAAAGGCAAGGAGGAGGCACAACCCCGGGATGCTGTTCTAAGTTAATCAAGCCCGGGGCCTCCTTCTGCTCGTACTTAAGAGAAACCATTGCCTGCCTCCCTTTGCTCACCTACCATGATTCTAATGCCACTATAAGCACCATCAGGCTACCTGCAAGAGGACCTTCAATATTCTTATCTTTGGTGTTCTCGGAATAAGAGGGTCCAGTGTAACTAGAGTTTTCCTGCCTGGCCCACAGTCAGGACAAATCTCTCTCACCTGCCAGTCCCACAGCCTCTCAGACCCAACCAAGTAAACACAGAGACTTACATTGCTTACAAACTGTATGGCCATGGCAGGCTTCTTGCTAACTGTCCTTATATCTTAAATTAATCCATCTCCATAAATCTATACCTTGCCACATGGCTCGTGGCTTACCAGCATCTTTACATGCTGCTTGTCCTGGCGGTGGCTGGCTGTGTCTCCTTCCACCTTCCTGTTCTTTTCTCCTCTCTGTTAGTCCCGCCTATACTTCCTGCCTAGCCACTGGCCAATCAGTGTTTTATTTATTGACCAATCAGAGTAATTTGACATACAGACCATCCTACAGCAGTCCAGGAATGGTACCTGTGGAGCATTGTCCCAAGCACCACCTTCTCACTCTACATTGGTATTGCTTTTAAAAAACAAATGTGTGCAGAAGAAAGGATCAATGTTTGGTTTGGCTTTTTGACAGTCAAGGTGATAGACTATTTGTGATAGATTTTTACTAGAGGAGATGTAATTCACACACAATCTACTCACCCCAGAAAGGGAACCCATGATAGACCAAGTACAGCTTTCAACAAAGCTCAATGACTTTTTTAAATCAGTGTTACTAAGGGTAGTATGGGTGAGGCGTTACTCACAAGCAGCTATGTCGCTGAGAAGCTCACTCTGACATGACGGCTCATGAAAGCTGTGCCCTGGAGCATGCCGCACAGTTTGCAGGCCGTTCGACAGTCTAAGACGCTTCTGCTTCCTATAGTTCGGCTGCCTAGAATCTCTTTCCCAACAGAGGCATGCTACTCTTTATACTGCTAGGGAGTTGCCCTCTAGAATCTTGCAAGTTTCTGTTCTCACAGACATAACCCCTTTGATTACCTCCTGCATCTCAGGAGCCCTGGCCTCTGCCCTTCAGGGGATGTTTCAATTAGGAGAATGCTGTACAAGTACTAAAGAATGACCAAAGTCCTTGGGTCAAGTACAGAAAGACTCAATCCTTGCCTGAGTGGGGAAAGGGCTATGTACTTGCACACAGCAAGCCATCTTCTCCCCGTAGTGAGAAGGACACGTGTGCTTTTACACATGGAATCCAGGGTCACAAGCTTCAACTACACAAAGTTGGACTCCAGGGAGCATCAGTGACTCAGCAGCCCACAGTCACCTTCAGGGAAGGGTCAAGGACCCAAGCAAAGGAGTTGATGATGGCACTGTAAAAAGGGCCCAGGTTTAAGCATGAGGTTAGGTCAGGTCCTGGGTCAACTTCCTATGAGACTTTCAGCAAGTACTCTCATTTCTCTAGGCCTGTCAAATAAAAAGAACAGTATCTCCCCCTCACCACTACCACCCCTTCCAACATGGTGATAACCTCAAGAAAGGGCTGTGGGGGGGGTATAAAAACATGTTGTCCATGATGATCCAAAACACTCCAGAATTTGGACAGTCATAATCTCCAGCCTCCAGTGATTATTTCAGTCAGTCAGTCAGTAAAAACTATTTAATGAGTACCTACTATGTAGACAATGCTGTATGTACTGCAAGGAAACTGTTCTTAATGGTTTCCTGTCTGTCTATAAGAGATGGTGTATAAACAGCAATGGCAGAGAGATAAAAGCCCATGGGATAGGCACTGGTTTTGTCTATGTCTCATGGATGAAATGACCAAACCGAGGCAGAGAGGAGGTGGGGAGATTTCCCAAGATTTGAACCAGTAAGTCTGGCTCTATACAATCCCTACTCAATGACATTAACTACCCAAAGCCACCTGGGCACAGCTTTGAGTACTGGAGTGAGGGAAGGAGGAAGGAAAAGAGAGGGAGTGAGGAAAGGAGAAAGGGAGAGAGAGCGAGAGTGAGAAAGAGAGAGACAGAGAGAGAAAGAGAAGAGACAGAGAGAGAGACAGAGAGAGAGAGAGAGACAGAGAGACAGAGAGAGAAAGAGAAGAGACAGAGAGAGAGACAGAGACAGAGAGAGATTGAGATTCTTTCAAATACCCAGCCAGGGGAGAATTAGGAGTACCTATAGGAAGTCAGAGAGGAAATGTGGCAGTGATGAGCTAGAACACAGGGCCAGAGTTTAGGGAGAGCCGTGCTCATTAAAGTAGAGCTGAGCTGGGCCTGGGATGGCCTGGCCCAGAAGGAAGCATATTAATACAGGAGGCACACATGGAGAAAAACCTGATGGTTTAGTAATTACCTCTGATGAGGGTGCAGTGAGGCAGGGTACAATATATAGAAAACACTGAGGGATTAGCCACTTTCAAAGTATCAGCTGAGAAGGGTATGGCCACCCCTTGCAAATGCAAACTTCCAAACTCGTTAGTGTCTCAGGAGAAGCCTCAAAGGGGGTTCAATTTCTTACTCCCAGGGTCAAAACCAGAGTTCCCCTGCCAGCTATAGTGCCCCAGCCCAGGTCCTGTGGGAAAACCCAAAAGATACATCCACAGGCCCACTGGTCACCAGCTATCTCTAAGTTCAGACAGTCTGCAGCCGGCCCAGAAAGGCTATGCTACGCCTGACCCTGTCCCTCTCAGCCTGAACTTCTGGCCAGTGAGTTAGCCTTTCTGTCCAGATTAGATTTGGTGGGCTGGAGCTGCCAAGAAAATTCTCAGAGCATCCCTACAAATGATAGAGCCAAGCCAGCCTCTTACACAACCCACTCTGAGAAAGGTACAGCTCACCCTGGCCCAGTTACTAAACTGTTCACTCACTCTATCTACCTAGTGAATGACCAAAATGGTGGCATCTGGGGCCTTGTATAGAGAACCAAACCAAAGGAAAACCAAGAGGGCTGGCCAAGAGAAAGGAAGGCTTAGGATCAATCAACCCTTAACTTATCTCTTAAGTAGAAATGTTTCATGCATTGACATGATGGACAGAATTTGAACCAGAAAGGATGAAAGCATGGTGGGGGTTTGAGGGGGGAGTGCTGTGTTATAACACCTCATACATCCAATGGCTTCCACTAATGGCGCCTATTCACATTAAAAAACAATCAGCCTCCTGGGACCCATGGAATATTAGGCAGTAGGAGTAACTCACCTATCAGAAGTGCTAGGATATGGGAGAGCAACAGGCATCCTCGACCTTGGATCCTAACTAAGGTTCTAAAATTATATGGAAATTTTCCCTCCATCAGCTGCAAAACTGCTGTGGGATGTTCTGTATGGCAAATGTGTTGCTCTGATTGGTCAATAAATAAAACACTGATTGGCCAGTGGCTAGGCAGGAAGTATAGGCGGGACTAATAGAGAGGAGAAAAGAACAGGAGGTGGAAGGAGACACAGCCAGCCGCTGCCAGGACAAGCAGCATGTAAAGATGCTGGTAAGCCACGAGCCATGTGGCAAGGTGTAGATTTATAGAAATGGATTAATTTAAGATATAAGGACAGTTAGTAAGAAGCCTGCCATGGCCATACAGTTTGTAAGCAATATAAGTCTCTGTGTTTACTTGGTTGGGTCTGAGAGGCTGTGGGACTGGCAGGTGAGAGAGATTTGTCCTGACAGTGGGCCAGGCAGGAAAACTCTAGCTACACAAAACCAATCAATTCAGCACATATTCTGAAAAGTCCACCCATTATTCCCTCTTCTCAGAACAGCATAAATGGGCCATTTGAGATTCAGCCCATATCTACACTTAAACCGAAGAGACCACGGTAGGGAGAGAACCTTGACTCCACACTAACCCACCAAGGCCAAGGCCAGTCCCACCCAGGGCAGCAGGAGCAGACCGGATGGAAACCAGCCCTTCCCCTTTGGCCATGGGTATTTGTAGTACTGTGAGGAATGATCTTTTAGAGAAAAGAGCTGAAATAAAATTTCAGAATTAGAGGGATAGAGTAGAATCACATTTTCTAAACACTGGGAAAAGAACTGGGGTCTCTGTCTTGTCTTTGATGGTGACACCCTCCCCATGTGCCACCAGGATCCATACTGAGGATTCCTGGAACAATTCAGGGTTGTTTTTCAGGCCCTTTGACCTGGAGTATGATTCTCTTACTTGCCCACAGACCCAAGAGCTAACATGAACACTGGACCTCAGTACCCCCAGCACAGAAAGGGCAAGCTGACCAGGCTTGCCTTGTCTCACCACATTTCCCCTCAGCTTCTAGTACACATTGTCCTTCCCCACCACTCAAATTCAGCTCTTCTTAGACAAGACCTGGGGCCTTTCCACTTAAGGGAAAGCTATGAGTCACAGTAGGTACCCAATAAAAATGGGCTCTTACAAAGAGAATGGAGAAGTCAGTCTGTTTGGGAAGCCTGGCTTTATGGAGAGATGTGGGGCTGATCCAAATAGCCTTTCTGTCGGTACTTCTGAGGGAGAAGAGAAGGTGTGGGGCAGCCAGAGAGAGAGAGAACACGCCAAACAGATCATTATGTGTTCTTGGAAGCCAGTTTAATGGACTGGCTCAAAGCAGGGCTGGAAACGGGCTCTGAGGCCCTCAGTCAGGACGTGGCTGGGGCAGAGATCCACATTCAGTTCTACCCAGCGGAGACGCCTTATGGAAACTTTTGAAAGACTCTTTGAGACTCAGAAACACAAATATCACATGTTTTTCTCTCAGATGCAGAATCTAGACTTAAATATATCCATGAAAAGTTGAAGGGGGACTGTGATGGGACAGGAAGAAGGGTGCTGGGGGGAAAGAAAGACAAATGACATTTTTCCTTCCTATGAAACCTAGGGGTGTGTGTATGTGCGTGTCTGTGCAAGTGCACACACATGTAAAACAGGAAAGTAGAAGGTGAACCATTTGTGGGCAGGATGGGGCCTGGCAAGGGCTGAGGAGCAGGGGTAGGGAGAATATTGGGGTGGTGAAAATGTAAGCCAAATACTATGATCCATATGTATGAAAATGTCATAATGAAACTATTTTATGTACTAAAAATGTAAGAGAAAAAAAGGAAGGAAGAGAAGAAGAAAGAGGCTGATCCTGTTTTAGATCAGATTTCTTGTCCTCGCTCTGATTACTCTAGCCATCCTTCTCATCAATTTGGAAGCACGAGAAGGAAAATCAAAAGCACAAACTACCTACTGTGTGCCAGGAACTAAGCCAGCACTTCTACTGTCCTAGGAATCCTGGGTTGCCCTTTGAAGAGGGCACCATGGAGGCCTGTACAGTCTAAGCAGCTGAGGCACTTTCCAAGCACAGAGACCTTCTCTTTAGGAGGCCATTTTTGCCACACATCTCTCCACCGCCCTCAAGCCAAAATTCCCCTTGTTTGAACAGGATAAACATTCCCATGGCAGAGGAACACTGTGTTCCCCAGAGGAGACGCAAGCACGTCATTCCTGCAGAGGCCATGTGGGCTTAGGAAACTAAGTGCTGGGCTGAGGTCCTGGCCTGGAGCCTGGGGCTCGGCACCAGCTCTGCAGACCTCAGCTAGGTCCCAACAAGGAAGTGAGAGTGACAGGGAAGCTCAGGTTGGGAGCTAGGGCTGACCCTGGCATTGCAGCAAACTGCCAGTGCTCCAGGTCTCTGCTTCCCGTAGGCACCGCAGTTAAAGGAGAATTTCTCTGGCCAGCAGGGGTCATGCTGCAGTTGCATGAGAAAGTATTGCTGTCTGCTGCTCGGTAGCTTGATTTTCTAGACCACTGTCTGCATACAGCAGGGTTCGGAGCAGAAAAGAAAGCACCTTTTTTGGAGAGTACTCCCCTTACATGACCATCAGCCAAGATGCATCTAAAAATTTTGACTGGCAGCATTTTCTTCTCTCCTTGTGGTATACAAGATGATCAATATATATCTTATAGTTGACAGCATCTTAGAGTTAGTAAAATGTAAGGCTTTTAAATTATTGATTTTTATTTAAATATTTAAAATAATTTAAATTAATAATTTTAAATTATTAAAAAAATCAATATTATTATTCAACAAGACCATTAGTGGGTTTTGCATGGGTTTTTCCAGAACATCTTTAGTCCACCCAGATGGATGCATGGCTGTCATGTCTGGATATCTGTCTTCCTTGCTGTTGTTTCAGTTGAAATTTTTATCAAGGACCCAGAGATGCTGTATCAACTTTGGGCCACTAGAGGGGGAGAGAACATTGGGGGACAGATTCCTGGTCTCTTTGTGCTCGGAAGACTTCTGCTTTAGCCTGAATCTTTCCAGTATGCCCCTCCACAACAGTGCGTCCACCCCTCACTTGACCCCCACCTGCAGGGTCAGATCAGGGAGAGGGACCCCGTTCCACGTGGACAATACTACCAACGCAGGCTGGATTCTATGTTTGTAGAGCTACATAAAACTCGGCTCTAGTTTAATGAGCTGATCTCGTGAGTACAAAAAGGTACTAGTCATGACCAGGGCTCTGTCTGTTGTAAATGCAGAGCTTGGAGGGGCCACCCTCTTCTTATGCCATTCAGAGACTCCCAAGACCCACAAGGATTTGTGGAGCTTCCTGGGGAAAAGTATTCCCTTTGCTGTCATGTGGAGTCTTACTTAAAATCCCTTCCTCTGTCTTCTTTCTCTTCCTCTTTCCATCCCTCCTGCCCTCTTCCTTCCTTTCCTCTTTACACTTAGTGTTAATTGTTGAATACTTACTATATGCCAAGAACAGTGCCAGGAGCAGAGACACCAAAGTGAGGGGAGCCAATTACTCTCTTTACGAATCTTGAGTTCCGGGAGATTTACACCAGTCAGCTACAAGGAAAAGTACTGGTCCCAGCAGTATCTGTTTCTATATAAAACTTTACAAATCCTTGTGGGTCTCAGGGGTCTCCACCTGGCTTAAGAGAGTGGCCACCCACCAGGTGTGTATTTTCAGGAGGCAGAGCCTCCTTGTCGT
>CABHPQ010001943.1:0-83108 GCA_902168405.1 Peromyscus aztecus
TGGAAAGGTAGCTCAGAGGTTAATAGAATTTGCTCCTCTTTCAAAGGACCCAAGCTCTTTACCCATATCTGACAGTTCATAACTGCCTGGAACTCAAGTTCCAAGGGATGTGACACCTGTTTCTGGCTTCCCTGTGCTCCCATACATGTGGCACGCACACACACACACACACACACACACACACACACACACACACACATATATACACATGTACACACACACATATACACATGTACACACATACTTGTGTGTGTGTGTATGTGTGTGTGTGTGTGTGTGTGTGTAGTTTGTTGGTTTTTTTTTTTTAAGAAACATTTAGTGTCTTGATACACACTAAGCTTTATTCTGCTCACAGACTATTCTGGGGAATTCCCCAAATGAAAATGATAATGGGATATGAAAACCAAGCTATTTCTGGAACAAGACACTCAGGGCTTTGGGTTTCCTAGAATTTACCCTTGTCATTCAATTTAGGAAGGTGTCAGGATCCCAGAAGTCACTACAGATGAACTCAATGCTCAACACCTAAGGAGGGTCCTGCAAGCACCTCTCCAGGGCACCAAGGACAGCATCTCTCTTCCTGTATTTGATAGTCACCTTTTGAGACCACCCTAGAATTTAGGATGAATTACAAAACTAAATGATTCCATTAAAATCTTGTAGATTGAAAGCCATGCACTAAAGTGTTGGAGGGTATTCAATCACACTGTGAACCCTGAGTTTGCATCTGTGTTAATTAAATAAAATTAACCTTGGGTCAGGAGGCTGTTAGCAACTAGTTAACAGAAAGTAATCATAGAGCATCAAAGGGCATTTGGAAGAGAAGGAATGATGCATGGGAAGGCACAGGGAGGGATTTGGAGTGTCAAGGCTTTTTTTGTTTGATGGAGTGGAAGGACACTCTCTTTGGAAGATTCCAGCAAGGAGAGAAGGTTAGCTAGGTGCTACTCAGCCTCTCTGAGCTAGCAGATTTTCACCCCAGCCTTTGAATCTCTAGTCTTATTTATAAATAAAGCCATAGAGATTTAATTAAAGCTACCTTTAGTGACAATGGCAAGGCCAGTGCTTGGTACAGAATTCCTGCCAGGTCGCTGCCAGAGAAGCAGCCCAGTAACTGCAGAGTTGACATTTCTGGCTGAAATAGTAGTAGATTAAGGCACAGCCTGTGTTGAAGATAAAACAACACTAAAACTTTTTGTTTTGAGTTGAGACCTGTGCCAAACACACACCTGTCATATCCCCACGAGATCAACTCAGCCACTGCAAAAACACAAGCATCCCAGGGAAATTAAGTATTGCTTATGGCCTGGCAGTGGTGGCTCACACCTTTAATCCCAGCACTCGGGATGCAGAGCCAGGCAAATCTCTG
Organism: Peromyscus aztecus; assembly: GCA_902168405.1. NCBI lineage: Eukaryota > Metazoa > Chordata > Mammalia > Rodentia > Cricetidae > Peromyscus > Peromyscus aztecus. Next base: position 1,370 of record CABHPQ010001943.1, read on the forward strand.
TGAGTTCAAGGCTAGCCTGGTCTACAGAGAGAGATCCAGGACAGGCACCAAAGCTACATGGAGAAACCCTGTCTCAAAAAACAAGCAAACAAAAAAAGTATTGCCTATGAGAACTGAGCACAAACACACTTCTCTGCCAATTCTTTCACCTTAGGAGAGTTGAAGGGGCAAACAGTCAGACTTTAGGTGACCTTAGTCACTGCATGGTGTCCTCCAACAATTTTTATAGGTCTCAGCCTTGACCATAAACACAGAAAAGTCATATGGGATACCACCTTTGTGGTGGTTTGAACGAAAATGGTCCCTATAGATTCATAGGAAGTGACATTATTGGAGGTGTGGTCTTGGAGGAAGCATGTCACTGGAGTGGGCTTTGAGGTTTCAAATGCTCAAACCAGGCCCGTGTCACTCTCTCTTCCTTCTGCCTGCTGATCCAGATATAGGACTCTCAGCTATCTCTTCAACACCGTGTCTGCCTGTGTGCCACCATGCTTCCCACCATGATGACAGTGGACTAAACCTCTGAACTGTAAGCCAGTCCCAGTTAAATGTTTTCCTTTATAGAAGTTGCCATGGTCATGGTATCTCTTTCCAACAACAGAAACCCTAACTAAGACAACCTTCAATGTGGGCCTCTCTGAGCTCTCATATTTCATCTTTATATAATTTTACTGTTGGTTTGCATATTAGCGCTTGGCCCAAAGGTAAGAGGTCATGCCATTTGCTGTTAATTTTATTCAACTTTGTTTTTTAAAATCAGCATATGACAGAGAGGGAGAGAGAGGTGGATATCTGGAACACTTCTTAATTACAATGGGCTGTAATTTATTCTGTCAACATGTGATTCATAGGATTTCATGAGTCATCTGACCCACCCTTCTTGTTTTACATATGAGGAAATTGAGGGTCAAGGGGGGAAATAATTTGTCAATGGTCACACATGTGTCTCATGTTTACACATGCAAACTTTATTCATACTAATTCCCACAGACCGGTTAGCTGATTTGTTATTTAACTCTATGCCTGTTCTTTCTGTGAGAATGATTTCTTCTTTAAGGAAAACAGCAGCATTTTACAGCCAAGAAGACAGGAAACTCAACTGGACCTGCCATTCCTTCTCTCTTTTCTGTGGTGTCATGAGTAGAACCCAGAGCTGCAGACAAGCTGGACATGGGCTCTGCCGGTCAGCTATCCCCTAGCCAAGGCTGCCCATTTCTCATCTACCATGGCCAAAGAAAGCTGTAGCAGTGAGTTTTGTAAATACTTCTATCTTGAGTTGGTTGGGGGGAAAGCCCTGTGATGGGGGTGTCAGAGTTACAGGGACAAGGACAATAGCCTCATTTCTACTAGGCTTATGCTTGGAAAAAGAAAAGTCTAGAACCTGCTGCCCTACTGTCTTACCTTCAAGGATTAAGGATCCTGTCTTATTTTATTATTTAACTAGAAGGATTCCTGGCTTTTACAGCAATTGAAACTTTTGGATTTAGACAAGTTCTCATACTCCATTCAAGTTGGTTTTGATCTCACCATCCTCCTGCCTCAGCTGCCTTCCAAATGCTAGAATTAAAGATGCATGCTATCATGCCACCCTGGAAATTAGATGTTAGATCAAAAAGTCAGTTCCTATAAGATGCTATGGTGATATCCCAATTCCGCTGGTCTCCCAGCCTGACTCTGTGGTTTCTGTATTACTTGACTGGATCACTGGGAAATTCACGTGTACAATAACATGGAGAGAGCATTCACATGTAGCAATTGTGACACCAGAGCAGTTTGTCATTTTTTATTTCTATAGCAGTTTACCTGAGCCTGGGTAATCTATAAAGGAGAGAAAAGTCCTTTTAGCTTATGGTTCTTAAGACTGAAAAGTCTCAAGATCAGGAGCTACACTTGGCGAGGGCTTCATTATTCAGGCATGATGGCACAAGTCAATAAACCCAACACTGAGGAGGCTAAGGCAGGAGGATTGCCATGAGTGGAGGCCAGCCTGGACTATAGTGTGAGACTCTGTGTCAAAAATATTTATACAAAGAAGATAAGATGGCATTAAAGAGGAAAGGCAAGTAGCAAGTAGATAGAGCAGGTGAGACCAGTCTTGCTTTATACCACCCATTCTTAGGCTTACTTATCCAGTACCACAAAATTCACCCATTCCCACCGGAGCAGCCAAATGCCTCTTCAAGGCTCTATACCAGTGGTTCTCAACCTATGGGTCACGACTCCTTTGGCAACCCTCTAGTTCCAAAAATATTTACATTATAATTCATAACAGTAGCGAAATTAAAGTTATGAAGAGGCAACAAAAATAATTTTATGGTTGGGGGTCACCACAACATGAGGAACTTTATTAAATGGTCACAGCATTAGGAACGTTGAGAACCACTGCTCTACACTCTCAACAGGCAGTCTTGGAATCACATTTCAGCTTGGGGTGTGGGTGAGACAGTCATCATGCCTTAACAGTCAATGCTGTGTGTGGCTGAAGAAATCTTCCCTCACATTGCCTGAATTAGTGTGTCGAGCTCTTTCAGTTTAAGGAAATGTCTTCTATTTCCTACTCCAATTTTTCATAAAAATGTATATTTAAACTGAATTCTAAATTCTTCACACAAAGAGAAAGTATTTCATCTACATGAGGGGTCCTCAACCCTCAGCCTTGGTTACATTTGAGGTTGGATAAAACTTGTGTGTGTGTGTGTGTGTGTGTGTGTGTGTGTTTGTGTGTGTGTGTGTTCCTCACAGGGTTTCTCTGTGTAACAGCTCTGGCTGTCCCAGAACTTGCTTTGTAGGCCATGAACTCACAGAGATCTGCCTGCCTCTGCCTCCTAAGTACTGGGATTAAAAGTGTGTGCCACCACCGCCCAACTTTGGAGTTGGATAATTCTTTGTTGAAGTGACTATCGTGTGGATTGTAGAATGTTGATTGGAACCCTTGAGTTCCAAATGTTGTGTGCTAAGTGGCATCACACCCCCACCCTCAGTGTGACAACCATAAGTAAGGGCTGAGATGATCTTGGTGGAGGACCACTGAGAAAACAATAGAACGAATAGGATGTGATTATGTCTGTGGCTATGGGTGCATATACGTAATATACACACGCATATATCTACACACACACACATATGTAATATATATATGTAAATGTATAAATATATATATAAATAAATATATATATATGTAAAAAGAAAGAAAGTGATCCAAAGGAAGTGGTTCATACAACTGTGGGGACTCTGTGGAGCCCAGAAATCTCAGCGGCAGTTGAGAGGGTTGTGCAATGTTTGAATGCAGTCTGGAGACAAAAATCTCTTCTTCCTGGAGGAAATGGTCTTTTCAAGGTCTTAAGCTGATTGATTGAGGCCCACCACTCATAGAGGGTCACCTCCTTTGCTGAACTTCCTGGATTTAAGTGTCCATCACATCTACAATACACATTTACAGCAATACCTAGACCGACATTCAGCCAAACAGCTGGCACCATAGCCTAGCCAAGCTGCTACATAGAATGAACCAGTGTACTGGTAAAAATAATCGTGTTTGCCTGAATAAGCTCTGTTTCCAGTTCACAGTATTTTCAAGTTTACTAGAATAGTAATACTGACAGTGAAATATATAATGTCTTCTTATTACCTTTATGATTAAAGATACCCATGATTATAGTAAGTATTTAATAATAACTTAATGATCACCATTTGTTGGGTCCTTCCTACATTACCATTACACTAAATGGCTACTGTAGAGTGTCACATTCAGTCCTCAAAACACTTCCATGGGTTAAAAATGACTATCCTCATTTTAGAGGCAAGAAAGCTGAGCCTTGGGAAGATTAATTAAGTGGCCCATCTATTTGGTGGCATAGCTGGAATTCAGTCCCACACAGCAATGACCTTGTCCCTCAATTCTCAGCTGCTCTAATTTCCATCCCCTAGTCCTAATTTTTATAACTTATCTTTTTAAATGTTTCTGTACAAACATGTAATATATGCTAACTTTAATTTTTTTTTAAACATTAGGAATTGAACATCCCACCTACTCACCCTCTGAAGGTAACAACACTAAAAAGTCTGATGTGTATATATCCAATTTTATTTCCACATTTATTTTACTATAAACATGAAGCACATGAGTCACTGTCCAGTTGTGGGCTGGCAGTTGTAGTATGTAAGGTATGGTTTACACAGGAGTCGGGACAAAGGCAGGTTTGTGCTGTGGGATCTACAGACCAACCCCAGGCAGCAACATGACTGAGCCCATGTGTCTGTGTTGTCAGAGCTTGCTATTGACTTCTGGTTTTGTTTCTCCACATCTTCTATCCTAGTAGTGAAGACCATCACATTATTTATTAGCCAAGCTTTCCAAGGAAAACAAAACTCTTCTACCTAAGCCCTTGCTTTCCAAGTTGAACTTCTAATATCCCTAATGTGTGTGTGTGTGTGCGCGCGCGCGCGCGCACACACACACACGAACTTTTTATACTGTATCATCTTCCTCTGGATTTTTATCTTGAGCTAAATTCAGTATTACACACATTTCTACCACTTCTGCCACTGATAATGGTTTGTATAATAGCAATCTTCTTGTGTGATCAGCAGAAACAGCCAGCTTAAGTTATGAAGGACCAGTTTGTAAAGAAACAGAGAGATGGCCTATCGTGCCATTTTTATCTTTCTTATCTCTCAATGTTTCCTAAACTTTGGTCATTAATCTATCACTTTCATTATTGTAGCCATATTTTCATGATTTTATTATGCTGCCGTTACACACTAGTATTTTAGAAATACATTCACTGTTCTCATTTAAAGTTGCTTTTGAATTTTTGTCTCTGTCGTGTGGAATGCCAGTATCATTTGCTATGAGTGGGAGGTAGCTGTAAAATAAATAGCAATTACTAGTTACCTAACATAACCATATAACATCGTTAGTTTGGTAAATATTTCTTTAATTGTCTGGATATAGATTCTAGTGTCCTATCATTGATGGAAGTTCTAAATGCTAGAAGAATCCCCATGAACAATAAGCTTTCTAGAAAAAGGTCCAAAAATGCAGGCTTCATAAGACTCCCTGAATGTAAGTATGATGAACCAGAGAAAGTTACCTATGTACTGAGGGGCATTACAGAACCATAGATTTAGAGCAGAACATAATCCAGGCTCAACCTCAGCACTAGGGGCCTGAAGGCAGAGCAGCCATCCCTGCAGGTTGACAGTGATGGGACAAAGGAGCCTCTCCCGACCTTGGTCATCTCCCAATGCCTGGACCCGCCAGGTTTGCTGCAGTCAAGTAGACATTTGGCTCTGCTCAGCTGTCTCTTGTGTCCTCAGACGCTTTCTGTTGCTATTATGAGCACCATGACCCAAAGCAAACTGGGAAGGGAAGGGTTTATTTCATCTTATGCCTTATGGTCCATCACTGAGGGAAACCAAGGTAGGAACCTGGAGGCAGAAACTTAAGCAGAGACCATGGAGGAATGCTGCTCTCTGGCTTGCTCTCCGTGGCTGTTCAGCTGCCTTTCTGATATAACCCAGGAACCCTGCCCAGGGATGTTACAGCCCACAGTGAGCTGAGCCCTACTACATCAATTAGCAGTTAGGAAAAACGTTCCCGGAGATAGACTCGCAGGCCAACTTGATGGAGGCTGTCCCTCACCGAGGTTCCCTCTTCCCAGGTGTGTCTAGGTGTGTGACACAACTTGACAAAAACTGACTGTGACACACTGTGTAACAAACTACCCCAGAGTTTAGTGACTTAAGACAGCAACCAATTTGCTCCTTTATCAGTCTGGGGTGGGCAGGGTTTGTAGAATGATGCCATGGGACCAGCTAGAACGGTTGATTTAGCCCTCCTCTGCTAGAAGTTGAGTTGGGTTGAAAACTCCGAGAAGGTTTCCTTCATCTTTCAGGAAAGTTTGTGATTATCCACACTCTCGTTTAATTTCTCTTCCTTGCCTCTCTTTCTGTCTCTTCTTCTGAGGCTTCTTCATGGTGTAGGAACCTAAGAGCCTCCATTTCTAATATGCTGTCCTCCTATCTGCGTGTGAGGGGAAATGCCCCCCCCAAGCAGGCATGGGGATCTGCAGCTCTTAAATGACCTCCTTAATTCTCTTAGCCTAGCAAGAGAAATCAGCCTGCTTCTCAAAGCAGGGATTGGCACAGAACCCGCAAGCCTCTTTCATCTGCCACACTTGAGCTCACTCCCCAGCACCACCCTTGCTATCTGTTTTTCCATAGGCAAACCATTTCATTCCCATTCTGTCCTCAACAAGAGGCAATTAACCGTATTTACCCCACTGGGTAGATGGCTGTGAGGATTAAGTGGGACAGGCATATGAAGTGATCCAGAGTGCCAGGAAGAGCGTTTGCATTCTGCAGATTCTCCGTTTCCTTCCCTGTCTGCCAAGAGCTGATTTTCCTGCGATGCTGGGAGGCTCTATAACCTCGGTCTTGAGAACCGTGGTCCTGGGATGGAATATCCAAGCACAATAGAAACATTAGCTACCAAAACACAAAGCCAAAGGGAAATGCCTTCAGATAATAGACTCCAACCATCCCAGACTAAACCTGTGTCCATGCCAAGATGGAGGCTCTCGCTTGAAAGGTTTATCTTCAACAGCTAACCTTTAAACATTCTCAGGGTCTGTGTTAGAAATCAAAGGAAGGAGCCAGGATGTAACTGTTAGGAGTCTGGCCTTCAAATGATAATTTTACTGATGGGCTGTTTATTCAAGATTCTCAACCTGCCTGGTCTCTTGAATATGAATACCAAGGAAGTTCTTTCTGCTGGCAGTCTCCAATCACTCATTTAATTGAATGGACTACTTATTAATAAAATACTGAAAGTTTTTGTTTGCCATAAATTATGTATTGTAGACTAATAGTTCTCAACTGGGAATAATTTTGGTGTCCCTCTCCTGTGTACATCTTAAGGCATTTGGGGTTGAGTGGGAATGGTGCTCCTCAGTTTAGTGAGTACAGGCCAGAGAGAGATGCTGCAATACAGCCTAGCATGCTCAGAGTACTTCACCGCAGAGAATTAATTCAGTGGCCCCGAATGGTAATAGTGGCCAATAGTTGAGGAGTTCCGGCCTAAGACATCTATCTTAGACATATGATACTACTTTCTTTAGGAACAGATACCAAATTTGGATGATGCTAGGCCAGCCCAGCGCCCCTGTAGCCATTTAGTTTGCTTTGTTAAGGATCACAACCAAGAGCAACTTTGGAGGAGAAGGTTTATTTGGTTCAGACATGAAGAGAAGTCAGGGGAGGAACACGGAAACCAAACTGAAGCAGAGGCCATGGAGGAGAGCTGTTTACATGGCTTGCTCGACCTGCTTTCTTATAGAATCCAGAACTATCTGTCCAGCGATAGCACTGCCCCCCAGTGGGCTGGGCCCTCCAACATCAATCATTAATTAAGAAAATGTCCCACAGACTTGTCTTCAAGTCAGTCTCATGGAGGCATTTTCTCAATTGAGATTCCTTCTTCCCAGATGACCCTACTTTGTGTTAACTTGACAAGAAATGAACCAGCATAGTAGCTGAAGGACGGAGGATACTTTTTTTTTGTTTTACCCATCAGGTAACACTCCTGGTAAGGAACCAAGAACCCAGAGCATAGTACGTATATTTGGGGAGCAGTTACTCCCCTTAAGCATGGACTCCAAAAGTGCTGCCTTTTCAACAGTTTTAAGGTATGATGATGAAGATACGTACTCAGAGTGGAAATGAACCTAGACAACACATTGAAAACAGGACCACTGACACCATCCCTCAACACAGTCCCTGCTGGACCCCAGCCAACCCCGCTATATATAGTCCCAAGTGTAGCCTAGCCCACTAGAACTGGGTTTACTGCCCTATGAAACCAAAGGAAGAGCCGCAGAGCCTGGCTCCTGAGGCATCCCTGTATCTCTGCGTGCTGTAAGAGAAGGAAGAAAACTGGGTGGTTTGTGACTATTGAAACTCTGGGTTTGGAAATGGCTTTTGAAAAGTAACTTGAGGAGCCGGGGTGATACCTTCCATGGGTAACATTGTTTGCCTTCCAGGCATGAGGATCTGAGCTGGATGCCTCAGAACCCATCTAAAAACAGCCATACATGATAGCAAGTGCTTGTCATATTAGCACTGTGGCTTGCTGGCCAGCCAAGCCTACTTGCCGAAGCTCTAAGATAATGAGGGACCCTGTCTCAATAAAAGGTGGACAGTACCTAAAGAATGGCAGGCGAGGTTGCCATTTTCCCCTCCGCATGCGTGCACACGCACCTCACACAGGAACACACACACCAAAACAAGAGTGCTTCGAGGGGAGACCTCGCGGCATGGAGAACAAATACCCTCCCGATGCGTGCGACAAGATGGCGAGGTTCCATAGAGCAAATGACCCAGGGCCTGAAAGAAAACCTACTGAGCGGTGCCTTTTCCGTAAAGCAAGCTCTCTCAGCCCTGGCATTATTAGTGACACTGGTTTAGGGGCTGGTGCCGTGTATTGTGGGATAGTCTCCTGCATACCCAACCTCACCGGATGCCACCCACTCCGCATTTGTATCTCCAACTATGGCCAAATGCCTGGGAGCAACGGAAGAAACTGGACAAAATGGAATCTCCTGATGCGAAGAACAGGGGAGGGAGAAGAGGGGAGTGGCACCGGGTAGGGGACCCGGGGGGGAGTTCCGGGGTGCTAGTCATGTTTCTTTATTTCGGTGAGACCACATTTTGTGTACTCACTTTGTTAGATGCTCGCTGAGTCAAACCCTATGTTTTTCACAGATTCCCCATTTATATCTAAACTTTCAACTTCTTATTTTCCTCACGGTGGAATAACCAAACTCCTCTCAAACAAAGCGTGACGTGTTTCCCTATCAAGGTCTACGGCTACTACCAAATGTATAAAAACAATTTTATGGAAACTGAAAACGAACAGTCATTTGGGTGAGAAGGAGGTGGTACAAGAAGGCTCGGGGTGGGTGTTCTGTGAAAAGCACCAAGTTGCACGCTTGAAAATCGCCTAAAAAAAGCTCAGATTTCACAAAATGACCCTAGGCCTTGATCTTCGGCCATCTTTGTGCCTCGTTCTCTTCACCGTGTACAGCTGCAGCTGTTTCTTTGTGTTCCGACTCACTGGTGTCATTGAGGGGATGGGGTGGGGTTGAAACTTGTGACCCTCCTGCCCCATAACCACACCCAGCCCTGCACATAAAATTTAGGAAGACATGAACAGAGGAAAGAAACTTAAACAGTTCACTGGACAAAGAGTTCAGTGGAGGGGGGGGGGCAATGCACACAACGGCCCAGCATTTTCCAGAACTCTCTATTTCTCAGCACTTGTTGCTATTTTAGAAGATTAGGTAGGAGTCCACAAAAATATAGTGCAGATAACTATGTAGTTCCTAGCTCTATTTCAGAGACTGAAAGCTAATGGAAAATGAAAATGTGTCCTACAGAGTCCTAGGCCACCACGTCCTGTAGCCACCTCTATACTTGGCACGTCACCCGTGAGGTGGGGTTCCACACAGTTTTACAGATTGCATTGTTGAGATTATCATGAAAGCGTTCCGCTGGCCACATTTCCCTTCCTTGTTATGATAACTGTCAAGTTCTCTGCTGATACTGACCTACTGGTTTCCACAATGAGTCGCTGCTGTGGGAGGAAAAAGGATCTTTGAAACGTCTGCATCCTTTAACTTTGTCACGGCCCCAAGCCCCATTGGAATGACCTCTGAGGGCCTTGTCAGGTCCTTTCCTTGTGCGAGAATTTTGTTTTTATCTCATATTGTTTTAAATGAATAGGCTTGTGGTGGGAGCTTGGAGCTATTTTTGCCCTTTCAGTATTATATTAATAACGTGGCCATTCTGTCGCAAGCTACCTGACACCTAAGTCATTCTGTTATCACAGCTCTGCTAGGATATGGTGCTTGCTTCTTATTTTTTAATTCTGTCATTTGCTCCACTTTCTCACACTTGATTTTATCCATGTGCACACTAAGCTCTGCCGCTCGGCGCCTCATTCAAGATGTCACTCAAATCAAGGACACCATGTACATTAATTTCCTTTCTCATTGCTGAGACCAAATACCTGACCAGAAACAAGTGAAGAGAGGAGGGATTCATTTCTACTCACAGGTCAAGGGTTCCAGTCCATGACAGAGGGCAAAACATGGCAGCAGGGGATGAGCAGTACAGATCGGAACTACATCCTGAGTCCTCTGAGCTCTTCACTTACGATTTTCCCTTAGATGCTTGCTGTGTTTCTGGAAAACAGCCATCGCAAGGCCACAGTGTCCTTGCTCTGAGTTTACTTTTGTTCTCTTGGGGCACAGAGCTTTAGAGTCACAAGAGATACAAAATTATGGAACTAGTTAGAATGTGGGGGCAGAATCGTGTCCCAGAGTTTCTATCTTAAAGACAAAAGGTGACATTTCTTGACTTGGCCTGTGAATATTAGAAGGGTGATCCAGAATGTGTCCCTAGATGCCTCCCTTCTTTGGATCAAAGGATGTACTGAAGGACTTGGGTTGTAGCTCACTTTTAGACTTTGTCTAGCGTGCACAGGACTCTAGGTTCTGTCCTTGTACCAAAAAGAAAGATAGAAAGGAAGGGAGCAAGGGAGGGAGGGAGAAAGGAAAAAGAAAGAAGTTGTACTAAAGTAATAACAATTATTTATCTTCTTATATGAATGTGCAGGCTATAGCTAGAGGGCCAAATCTGCCCACATTCATTTATGTAGTGGTCTGTGGTTGCTTTTAAGATTCTGTATTGCGTACGTATGACAGAGAATGTAGGGCCACACAACACATTTACTATGTAATCATCACACACACATGCATACACACACACACACACACACACACACAGAGAGAGAGAGAGAGAGAGAGAGAGAGAGAGAGAGAGATCTTGCTAACCCTTTTCAATGATGAAAATATTTCACTGTGCCTAGAGACTGTATAAAGTTGTAATTGCACGAACCATATCGTCCTCATATTTAGTGTTTACTTATATTATACAGGAGAACCCCACCCCCTGAGATAGTCCTCCTCATACAGCTCTTCCTATGTGGGATGTAAGGGACTCAATCACTAAAACACTTCCCATGCAGCTAGGAGGACTTGAATTCAGAGCCCCAGTGCCCACATAAAGCTGGGTGCTGTAGTGCATCCCCGTCATTCCAGCACTGAGAAGGTGCTGGCAGGATCCCAGGGGTTCTTTGGATACCCATTCTAGCTAAATCAATGAGCTCCAGATTCAGGGAATCTGTCTCTAAATAAACAAGCAAACAAGGAGGAAAGTGATAGATAGACCTATCCTAAATGTGGGTAATGCTGTTCCACGGGCTGGGTCCTGGAAACTGAGGAAAAGGATCAACCTGGACCTCTGGGCTCCACACACATGCATACATACCCACAAATATACACGTGCACACACAAAAGTCTTCATGTCATAGATCTTTGGTAACATGGAGGTTTTCTTTCCTCTTACTTCATCTTTTGTTCTTTGGTTCCCTCCCTGCCTCTCCCTCTTCTCTCTGCTTTTCTCATCTCTTCCTACACTCTTTTCCAACGTCCTATCCCTTCTCCCTCACTTTTCTATATTCCCAGTAAAGGGAAGCTTAAACAAATTTTTTAAAAAGACCCACAAGATAACAGCATGGTAACATATTTCATATCAGCATGTTTCTGCAGAAGACCAGCTGGGCTTGTCATGACTTTATGGACACACCTTAGCTCCTGGCAGGTTTTCATCCCAGCATCCCAGTATCAGCTGAAAATGTTATAGACAAAAATGCATTTCATACCCCTACACTATCAAACACCAGGGTGTGCTAAAAACACCTAATGTTACTCTACGGCTGCTCAATAACATAGAACACATGCTGACTTCATAATGAAGGTTCATTTAAGAAATTCATTGCAATTTTAAAACTTTTAAATCTCAAGTCAAATTTCAACTGAGTGCTTATTAATGTTGCATCATCATAAAATTAAAACCTCATAATTAGAATCATTGTAAGCTACAGTCTCCATTTGTCTTACAAAATGCCTTTGTCCAAGACCCTGAGAGATTCAGGCATGTACTAAGTCAGAATGGACTGATGGACACACGAGTCTGTAATCTCCACTAGCCCATTATAGCTAGAAATGGCCTATGGCTTAGACAAGATCATCCAACTATCTGTCTCTGCACCACAGCCTGGGCTTCCCTTTCCCCATGTGATGCTGACTGGGTATGAATTGAGAGGTCAAAACAACTCCCTCAAACCATAGATGGTTTTGAATTTCCTGCACCCTAGCCACCAGCTTCTAAGGAGCCAGAAACACCTTCAGAGAATTAGAACACAGGGCTTCCAAAGTGCAGGTTAACAGTGTACCAACTCTCCATGTCCTTTATGCCTACTCTTAAAGGAACAAGGGGCTAGTGTACATGACTATCACACAGAAAAGGGTCTAGATGAGGAGTTCTGAACCTGTGGGTCAAGACCCCTCTCACAAGCCTCTGTCTCCAAAACTATTTACATTACAATTCATAACAGTAGCAAAATTACAGTTACAAAGTAGCAACAAAAATAATCTTATGGTTGAGGATCACCACAATATGAGGAACTGTATTAAAGGGCCACAGCAGTAGGGGGGTTGAGAACCACTGTCCTAGATAACTGCCATGGGGTGTGTAAAGATTTCAGACCTGGGTGCAGGTTAAGACCATGATGGTTCTTTCCAAACACCTTTAAAATCCTGCCAACCTCTTACTCCCTTAAGGGACTGACACACAAACACACACACACACAGGCCACTTCTCCAAGCTCCATCTTAGCAAGATAGGACTGTGGCGGTTCTGCAGTCCACTCTGGTACCAGGTACCTTTTCTAGAGCTCCCTCCAGGTTGGCAAAAGACCCTCATCTTACTGATTTACCAGGACAGTTAAAGACAAGTATTTTGATACTCCTCTCCGTTATTTGAGCAACTTTGTCTCTGAGGACTCATCACTACTATGTTGTAAAGGCATGTTATAGTCAGTCACCAGAAACATTGGAAATGCCTGGAGGACGCGCACATCCTCAGCCCTGTCACCTCACCTTACACATGCCTAGTGTACCCTGGTTGCTGTTGCGTGGGTATACCAATTATTTCACTAATCAGAGAAGAAACAAGAGGGGCCCTTTATTCTGTGGTCTGGTCATGAGACCCATGGTAAAGTAGAAATTTCCTCCACGCTAGGCAGGATGGATGGAGATCATTTTCTCAACCCTGGGGACAGTGGAGGAGGGCAGCGCACACAGCTGCTTGAAATTTTGCATGTGTGGCAGTGGCTTTGGGCCAAACCATTGCACTTTCTGCAGACTCAGCCCCATCCATGGACATTTTCTGGCCCAAAGCTCCTTGCTCAGATGTTTGCCGCCACACTGACTACATTTGTCCCAAACATGTCTCTCCGTGAGTTGAAGAAAATACAAGATCTTTGGGAAGGAAAAAAAAGGGCTTTCTTGGGCAAGGTGGTTCACATCTCTGCTTCTCAGCATCATGAGGGCTCCGCGAGCATCTTTTGTAGCTATTGTTTTTGCCTGTGAAGACTAAGACACATCAGGTTAGGTGGGCAAAGTGGAGACAGGCTTTAAATGAGACACACTCTGACCTTCAGAGCCTGGTTGGCCCTTTCCCCCAGCGCCGCAGCAGAGTGACTGAGCTGCACTTGTCCCCATCTGTTCTGCAGCTGCCGAGCCACAGAAAGGGGCAGGGTCTTTTGTAGCACCAGGGTTGCACCAGGCCTGGGTTGCTCACACACTGCATTTGGCACTCGTTTCTGTAAGCACTCAAGCTATTTTCAAGTAAGCCCCTGAGATTTTTTTCTTCCAAAGAAAAACATTCTCTACATTCCCATCTTCATTTGGGCATAAAGATGGGAGAGTTCGCTTTGTCTCTAAGCCTGGTGTTTTTGTTCAACTTAACAAATGTCTGTTGAGTTTCCACCACATGACAGGCGCTGCACGGTGGACTGTAGGAGAAAGGATGTCAGAGCTGCCACGATCCTCCCCTTCAAGGAGGCTATGTCCTTTCAAAGGGGATCAGTTAGTTACAGGACAATAAAGTAGGTACATGTAAAATCTAAAGGCTAAAGTGCTGTAGAAGACAGAATAATAATTCTGGTGCAGTGGCAAGCAAAGTTTCTTTTTCAGTATGGATGGAAATTAAGGTTTTAGGAGATAAAAGGTTGCCAAAAAATTCAATAATAGAGATGTTATAACTTATCTACCTATATTATGTACCATTTGTTGGTATTACATATGTATTATGTGACAGGCATTCTGTTGAAAGATGTGTAAAATACCTCATTTATTTCTTATAATCATATATATGTGTGTGCATATGTACATATATATTTATATGAATGAGGTATGTATATGTTCATGTGGGATGTGTGTACATGCATGTGAAAGCCAGAGGTCAGAATTGGGTGTCTTCCTTATTTCTTTGAGATGAGGTCTCTCCCTGGGCCTGGAACTCATCCATTCTGCTAGGCTAGCTGGCCAGCAAGCTCCAGGAATCCTCTTTGTCCCCCTTCCCCAGTGCTGAGATGACTGATGTGTGCCACCATCCCTGATTCTACATGGCTCCAAACTCAGGCTCTCATACTTGGACAGTCAGCACTGTACAGCGGAGCCATCTCCCAAGCCTCCAAAAAATACATTTTAAATTTTTGCTACACAAAGGTTTTGATTATTAGCTTAGAAGTGTTTTTTATTTAGGAAAAAAAATCTCATTATGATTAAAATGTTAATACCACGCAGAGGGTGTATGCCAGAAATGTAATGTAAGTCAGCATGGCAGAGAGATGGCAGATATTCGTGTTTATCACTACCGTGTTCACAACAGCCAAGATTAGAAGGGAGCCTAGGTACCCAATAATAGATGAATGAGTAAAGAAAACATACAATCTCTATATAATGAAGATATGTTCAGCTTTAAAGAAGAATGTAATGAAGTCCTTTTAAAAAATATATATGGAAATAGATATCATCATGTTAAGTGAAATAAGCAGACTAAAAAGCTAGATATGTGTTTTCTTCTCTCATATTCAGAATTGATATTTCTACTACACAACAGATGCATGCATCTACATATAACAATAGACAGAAGGGAGGCTGTGGGGAGGAAGAAGAGGAAGGTAACTATGAGGCAAGAACAATTATATAATGAAAAATAATAATGAAATCTAAGAGCCAAGGTTGTAGAGCTCAGTGGCCCGGTGTTTGCTTCATATGCGCCAGACCCTGAATTCAATGCCCAGTGCTGCCAAAATTTAAAAAAGAGAAGCAATCCATTACTGGTGCACTAATTAAAAAAATAATAAAAACACTACAAAAATAAAATAAATAAAAATACACTAAAGTATCACTCAAAGAGCCAGTGTTGGGAAGAATGGATTTTGAAGAGGCAAAGCAAACTTCACCTTCAGAAGCATTTCTGGCTTCAGTCCCTTGTCTTTATTATGGTTTTGTTTCTTTTTCCTGTGTGCATGTGAATGTTTCCATGTGTGTGCACCTGTGTGTGGAAGCTGGAAGACAACCTCAGCTGTCATTCCCTAGGCACTGCCCACCTCGTTATTTTGAGACAAGGTCTCTCACTGACCGGAATTCATCACATAGGCTAGGCTGGCTAGCCATCGAGTCACAGGAATCTGCCCATCTCTGCCTTCCAAACACTGGATCATACAAATTTCACCACATCCAGCTTTTTAAACATGGGCTCTGGAGTTCTAGTTCCGGTCCTCCTTGTAAAGGCAAGCATTTTACCAAGTAAGCTATCTCATAGTACTACATACATGTCATGGTTATCTCTCTGCTCTGCAAGATTACTAGTGGACAACTGTGCTGGCTAGTTCTTTTTTTTTAAGTTTATTTATTTATTTTTTTCCACAAAACAATTGCATTTTTAGAACAATACATGAGTCACCAGCATATATGCAAACACAAAACTGCATCTTGAGTCAAGGTAGAAACAATAAATAGAACAATACATGAATCACCAGCATATATGCATACACAAAACTGCATCTTGAGTCAAGGTAGAAACAATAAATTTCTTCATTTAAACAGTTCCATTTTTAACCCAGTTCCAGCATACAGTTCCTAGGTCATTACTATAAACTTGAAATTGTCCCATTGCAATGAAATCTCTATTGTGCATTTCATTTCTTAAGTCTCAAAATTCAAATGATAAATTCTGATACTAGCCTTCCAAATATGATAAATCCATAACCAAAATCTTTTTGTAGTTTTCTCATTAAGTTCAAGAAGTTCAAAAAAAAAAAAGTAAATTCTGGTATCATGCTTTCACTTCCAAATATGAAGAGACGATTTACAACCAAAACTTTTTGCAGTTAATAATTTTAGTTCAAACAAGCGTCTCTGCAACTTTTGTTCTCACAGACAGAGACCTTTCTAGGTACAGTAGTATTATAAACCGCACTATTTTTGATGTTAGCTCAGGTTTTTCTGTATTGCATTGATTTTCCACAGATCTCAGCTGTGGGGAACTACTTTAGCAGATATATTTCTTATTACTTCTTATATGGCTAGTTCTTATGTCAACTTGACACACGCTAGGGTCTTCTGGGAAGGGAGAATTTTCATTGAGAAAATGCCCCCAAAGGGCTGACCTGTAGGCAAGTCTGTAGGGCATTTTCTTGATTGACATAGGAGGGCCTAGTCCAGTATCGGTAGTGCCACCCCTGGGCATATGGTCCCGGGTGCTATAAGAAGGCAGACTGAGCAATCCATGATAAGCAAGCCAGTAAGCAACACTCCTTCATGGCTTCTGCACCAGTTTCTGCCACACGATTTCTACCCTGTTTGAGTTCCTGCCCTGACATCCCTCAGTGATGGACTGTGGTGCGGAACTGTAGGCAAGAAAAAACCCTTTCCTCCCCAAGTTGTGTTTGATCATGGTGTTTTGTCACCGCTGTCGGAACACTAAAGCAACATCTAAACCTCAGATTAATTTAATAGTTCCAAGAGATTTGAAGACATGTGAGCATGCCCGAGGTACAACCTTGGTGACTCCTTGCCCTCAACGTGACTCATGCCTCTGTGCTCCCCGAGGAAGTGTGTCGCGGAGGCAGAAAATCAGTCCCTCTGGAAGCCTGTGGTCTAAGCATTAGTGGAGGTTTTTAATGGGCGCTCTCATGGTAGGCTCCAGACTCCTCCTGCAATGAAATTACCTGAACAGTTAACATTTTTCAGGGTTCACCTTCTGCTTTAAAGGAGAGGAAGGAAGAGCATTGTTTTGGCAATACAGTTGTCTATTAGTGTACACATCGAGATAATAACCCCAGAGGAGGCGGGGAGAGGGAGCAGGAGCCTTACAAATCAAAGGACGAAGAAAACAGCTCCCAGAGAAGTAATTTTTCAGTTTTCCTGATTTGCTTAGTGAGAAATCGCCCTCCAATTTATTATGATTTGAAAGGGCAATGAATTCCTTATTTAGAATTAATATAAAAATGACGGAAATGCATTTTGCTTGTCTCTAAACTTAGAGCCTGCTTGTATAGTGCACTTGTTAAGACCCATGAATTAGTGACGCTGGTAATGCATGCCGTATGGTTTTCTCTAAATGATAATTATAGGTCATTCGGAACTACAAATTACATACACTAAAAATGTTAACTTAATTTAGGATTACTGGCTGAATGAGGGTTTTTTCCCCCTAAAAGCAGGTGTAATGGGAACGGCATTGTCTAAATATGGTCAGTATGCTAGACATGATGAATTGTCATAACCACATTATCTTTAAATTTGACATCATTTTGCGGATTCTCCTTGCAAATGCTCAGCCTGTTGTGCATTTTCTGTGATTTATCCTGAGCAGATAAAACATTAATGGGGGAAATCTAAACAAATGCCTTCCCTGGATCCTCCAGCATGGCTGTTGGCATTGGCCTACGTAGAGTATCAGGCTGCAAGCCGGGCTCCAGCAGACTCCTGCATTCTGAGATCAATCAGCATTAAATCAGAAACATTCATCATGATTGAACTTGAAATTAACTGCACCCTCTGACTGAAAAGTACTTACTTATAACCTTTCAGTTACTTTCTGTAATGAAATATGGCAATGAATTAGCCATGATAGCCTGGAGAAAGGCGCTTAATAAAGACGGGGCGGCTGGGAGTCAGGAGTCGAGCTCCTCTCATACTGATTTCATTGAGGGCCTCTCTCCCCCAGAACCACGACCAGAAAAATTCCTTTCCTCAAAGCCATAGCTGCTTGTACTTAGAGGCAAATAGTTTGGAAAATCTTTAATTAGTCTTAAAATTTGCAAAGTGTCAGGAGTCAGAAATCCCTGGAGGCCAGCTGCTCTCCGAAATCAGTATTTGAAACAGAAGCAGAGGAAGCTCCTTTAAAGCGTCTGAGGTTCTCTGGTCAGGCTGCTTGGGTTAGAACCCGGATTCCAAAGCTTCCTGGGCCCAAGACCTTGAGAAAGTCCAACAGTCACGTGAGTCTCATTTCTTCATCTACCTGGTGGCTATAATAGTCACAGGTCAAATTTGAAAGCTGCTCCGCAGGTAAAGGCTATTGCCATACAGCCTGACAATCTTTGACCTATTTACAGACCCACATGGTAGAAGGACAGGCAGAACCTGTTCCACAAATGGTCTTCTAACCTCCACATGTGCACTGTAACACACGTGTGCACACTCACACACAAAAACAGGGTGTGATTTTGAAGCAATAGTACGTTATGGGTGTGAATACAAATTTTTCACCAAGTCTCCTGTCTAGAAAGAATCTGTCTATGGGGACATTTGGCAACATCTGTAGACATTTCTGCTCACCACAGCTGGGAGGCAGGGCTGCTGGCCTCTCGTGGATGGAAGCCAGGGATCCACAGGACAGCCCCACAGCAAAGACGTAGATGGTCCCAAATGTCCCTTACACCAAGGAGAGAAGAAACCGTGAAATAAACAGTGGGAGGAGGGGCTTGGGAGCAGGGGACTCATTAAAGGGGAGCTGAGAGGCCCTTCTAGAGGGAGGAATACACGCGAGGAAGGAGTGCATGAGTGCTCCCAGGCAGGACCAGGAAACCACCTACATGGTCAACCCAACAAACAAGAAGTAAGAAATCGCAGCTATTTGGATGTGGCTTCTTGCCTATGATCAGGACGTGAATTCTTCAAGCCTCCGAGGTAAAATTGCTTTCCCCAGGAGTGGTTTACCTGGGAGGCCAGAGGAGCTGCATTTTCTCCTGGGGTCTGCAGGTCAATCCGGAGCCCAGGCTGTGTGGAATTGTGGTGTCAGTGAAGTGTGTCTTTGGCCCTATCTCTATTTTTGTTCATCTTTGCTGTTCCCGGAGATTCTGTCCTCCTCACAGACACTCTGAAGCTGCTAGCTCTCCCATGAGGCTAGTTTGTGACCATCAGTCTCCTGTCAGGAGGCTCCCTGCTTCGAGAACACCCCCTCCTCCATACACCCTACAAGGATCTTCTTTCCTTCCGTGCCCACCCCCACGTGGGTATCAGAGCAGAAATGACGCAGAGCCCCTGATGTCTCAGTGCTCAGTGGCTGGCAGCATGTTCCCGTGACGTTAACAGTGTTATGTTTTGAACCCCGTGTGCCTCAGGCCGGTCCCACCGCTAACTTCAGGCACACTGAGTGTGTTAGTTTCTGTTGCTGTATCAATCCTGAAACGATCGTCTTATAAAGATAAAAGGTTGCTTTTGGCTTATAGACTTGGAGATTTCTGTCCATGGCTGTTGACCCCATTGCTTTGGCTCTGTGGTATTACATGTCAAACACAAGCACATGACAGAGCCGTCCATCTCATGACTGCGAATGAAAAGGAGAAGACATGAAGGGCCTGGGACACCACAGTCCCCTCGAGGGCACAACTGCAATGGCCCAGGGTCCTCTTACTAGACCACCTCTTAAAAGGTTTCTACCAGCTCCCAGTAGTACCAGGCTGGGACCCAGTCCTTTAATGTATGGGTCTAGAGGACAGTGAAGATCCAAACTGTGGCGCTAGAACAGAGAGGCAAAGAAAAAGAAGAACCAAAGGGATAAAGTGGACTGCCCGAGGTTACAGAGCTGAGGAAAAGCAGAAATGGAGACTGGGGAGATGGTTCGGTCCAGAACGTCCTAGCCAGACAAGCGTGGAGACCTGAGTTTGACTCCCAGAACATGCATTTTAAAAAGTCAACCATGGCAGTACATGCTTGCAATCCCAGCTCTGAGGAAGCCGAGGCAGACAGATTCCTGGGGCTCTCTGACCTGCCTGCTAGCTCCTAAGATCCTGCAGATGAGAAACACTGACACAAAACAAACAAACAAACAACAAACAAACAACAAACAAACAGGTGGACAGCCCCTGAAGAATGACACCCAGGGTTGATCCCTGCTTACCACGTGCATGTTTGTGTATATGTTCCTGTGTGTGCATGTTTGCGTATGCATTTGTGTGTGCATGGCTAGGGGGCATGAGTGTGCAGGTCAGAAGTTGGATGTCAACACTTTTCTCAGCTGCACTCCACTTTATTATTTTGAAACAGGATTGTGCTGAACCTGAATCTCACTGATTCCATGGGGCAGAGCGGGCAGCAAGCTCCAGGATCCACCTGACTCAACCTCCCCAGTGTTTGAATTACGTACATGCACTGACACGTTTAGGGTTTTCTGTGGGAATCCGAATTCCGGTCCTCACTGGTACGTTACAGCTATGAGTATTCTGACTTGTAGACGGTCTATTTACTAGTTCGACTATTATTTTAAGATGTCTCACTGAGAACCCAGTATTACCCTAACTGTATGACACACATTTGGACTTAAGGATCTTAATCATCTGAGAAACTAAGAACATCTCAGATTCTAGAAATTTGTCTCAAACCTGATCCCTGAGGAAGGTAGCAGGCATATTCCCTCCTGTCACAAACACCTCTGGAATATTAAAGTTTTACTCCATGTTTGCATTGAGTCATGTGTTAAGAAAAACACATTGCATTCCTTTGACATAAGACAAATGCCGTGTGTTGTGTTTACATTTAAATGGTGGATAAGAACAGGGAGACCACGCTCCAGTCTGAGAAAATACTGATGCTGCCCTGTCAGAGAGGCAGGTTATGGTTTAATTCATACCTGTGGATTAAAGAATGAAAAATGAGCCCACGTCCATGCCTGACGTCTGTGTAAATGGTGCATGTGTACCGAGGCCTGTCTGCCTTCCTTAATGTACTTGGAATAAAGTAAATACTGGAGGGCTGGATGTCTTGCCTAAGCCTAACAAAGCTGGTGCAGCTGCAGCCCAGATGGTCTGGGGTGGTGGAAGGTCCTAGGGGCTGGAGAGAAGGGGTGAAAGAAAGCCAGAAGGTGCCCTGGAGGTGTGGCATGGAGAGTAGAAGATACCCTTTAAATGCACCCCACCTCCCTCTCCATCCTTCTCAGGGTTCACAGTGTCTCTTTTTATCCATTCCCTCTTACTTTAGATTTTATTTTATTTATTAGTTTTGTGTGTATATGTGTATGTGTGTGGTGTATGTATGCGTATAGTTATGGGGTGGCACAGGTATGCCATAGCTTACATGGGAGGGTCAGAGGACAACTTTGTGGAGCCAGTGCTCACCTCCCATCTTTATTCAGATTACAGGGATTGAACTCAAGTTGTCAGAATTAAGCAGCAAGAACTTTTACCAGCGGAACCATCTTAATGGCCCCTACCCAGCCACTTTCATTAACATCTATTAATTGTACAACATAATGGCTTCTTTGTCACAGGGTCTGCTGGTAAGATGGTCCATGGAAGTGTGGCAGTGTATACAGCCTATGCCATAGCTCTCCCCATCTCTTCCCCATCCCACCTGAGCCTAGGCTGAAAGATTCAGTTGCATCTTTTTCCTAGCAAGTGACTGGAAACAATCCTACTGCCAGGCAACAGATGAAATAAGACATTGGATTTTGTATAAGCTTAGTGACTTCTCATTAGTAAAACAGGACTAATATTGACTGCTTCTTTCTTGGAGTTCCATGATGATTAAATAAGAAGACTTGGCAAGGAGCAGTCTGTACCTCACAGCTATTCCTATAACCACTCTTATCGGCATTACTATGTCAGAGATGCTCCCCAGCTGCTAAAAGGCAAGGTCTATGGTCTTTAGTAACTGAGGCTATATCGGGGAATCACAAGTGCAAAACAGGAAGTAAAATGTGAATCTCTATTTTGATTTGCACAGCAGTGCTAGTTGCCTTTGAAGAACACACTCGCCCACCTCGTCTGAACAAGCCTTACAGATAGATACCTGAGTGGAGTTGCAAAATGCAAATGTGCAGAAATGATGTCTGTAGTTTTCAAAGTATTCAAAACTTTATATAATACCTGGGTATACATTTGCGTGTATAAAACGTACATACGTCAGCAGGACCACAGAACAAGCACCAAAGAAGGGGATGAAAGTTGCTTTGGAGTGTGTGTTTGTTAATGTCCTCCAATACAGACGAAGTCTGGGTTAGGGCTGGAGAAGGGAAGGCTTCAGGGGCTGCAGGAGTGGCAGGCTCAGTGAAGTGCTCGCTCTCCGTGCTTGAGGATGGAAGTTTGTTTCCCCAGGCGTAGCAGCCTGTGCCTGTAAGCTAGCATGCGTGAACCAGAGACAGGGGGATCCCTGAGGTTTGCTGGTCAGTCAAATTCAATCAGCAAGCTCCAGGTTTGCCGTGAGACCCTGTCTCAGAAAAACCAAGTGTAGGTGATTAAGGAAGGCATGCAGGGTTGAGCTCTAGCCTTCACAAATACACATTGCACACCCAACCTCATGTGTGCAGGCATGCATGTGAATGCATATAGACACAGAAGGAATTATTTCATCTGTTATGAAAACTTCAGAAAAGGGGACTTCCAGGGAAACCTTCCAGAACAGATGCTTCATCTATGGAAGACAGACTCAAGACTCTCTGAAGAGAGGCCAAGGTCACACAACAGAGGCTTTGGGGAAGGAGTCCTGGGACTCAGATGAGCGAGCACTGAGGAGCACCAACATTGCAGGTCAGCTCGGATAAAGGATCCTGCGGATGAGTGAAAAGGATGTAAAAAGGTTTCTAGCAGGTCTCATCAACATTAAAATCCAACCTGCAAGTGTCTCAGGCATTCCCGCATCCGTTGTCTCTCAGGGGTTTCTGGGTTGACTTCCTCACCATCCAGGGCCCTCAGTTGTGTTAATGCTCACAAGAGTGAGAGGAGCCCTGAGAGACAGCATGAAAACTCTAGGTATCTGTGTTAGAAAAGACTAGGACCTTCAAGAGAAAGCACAGCAGATCTAGGATGTCACCAGTCAGGAAGGAGCCATGCCTGAGGGAGTACATTAGAAGAACAGATCTTAGAGAAGCAGCTGGATAAGGCTGTCCTGCAGAGGCAGGGCCACATCCAGACAAGAGGGCCGAATGAGGTTGCTGTGGGTTACAGATGTCACCCACTTTGAGCAGCATTGAGGCTTCCAGCAAAATGGAAACTGCTCTTTAGGATTTCCTGCGTGTCAGATTCGGCGTTGTGCTGACCGGGACAGCTGCCCGAGTTTATACACCCCTGAGGGTGGACAGAGAGACACAGGTCACTCTGAAATGCTGAGTTAGAGTTAGGGACAGAGCCTGGGTGGAACCTTCTCCACCTCGGACTCTTGGCCTGCTTCCTTCCTTAATATCTTCCCCTTGGGTCTTAAGCAAAGATGAAATTTAGGGACTGTCCTGTGAACCCCATTCCTAAAACTACTCCCTCTTACCAGCGTGACAGAAGGGTTCCACGAAAGTTCCAGCCACCCGCCAAGAACATAATTGTGGGGTGTTGTCTCTCACCTCAAGGCTCTTCTCTGCCTGGCCATAGAACTAAAGAGTAGAAATGAATGGAAAGAGCATGTGTCAAATCTTGATGGCTCCGAAAATTAAACACATCCATATACATGTGCATATGCACAGGTTTACACACACACACACACACACACACACACACACACACAAAGACCACACAATGTAAGTCTTTTATCTGTGCTGGCTGCATAAGGACCGACCACATCTTGTGACTGACTAAAAGAAAGTGTGAGGGTTTCTCTTGCTGGAATCATCCACGGTGGGCCTTGGCTTTACTTGTCCTGCATTCCCTCAACCTGTCGAGTGGGCTTTATCAGCTGAATCTTTCAGAGAGATGAGCCATAGTGGTTGACACTCATTTGCCAAAATGTACCTAGGTGTCACCTTCACGGGAGAAAGGAAATGGTTCTCTTGACTGCCACACACGTTGACGAAGAATAAACAGCCTTGTTGAAACTGGCAGCTCACGTGACTCGCAACAATGAAAGCCTTTGGTTTGCTTGCTGTAGCGCAAAACTATGAGAAATATTTAATCTTTAAAAATACACAATGGTATCATGAGTTAGCTGCAGGTTCAAAGACAGTACAGTTTAACTTGCTGTATTTAAAATGTAGTGCTTTTGTATATTTCCCAAATGCAAACAGCAGAATATGAGGAATAACTAAGGAGCACTAGACCATATCTTATCCTTATAAAAGTGTCTCCTGTGAATGTTAACCACATCTCTCAGTATTCCCGATAGCAGAAGACATAGACAACGAGGTCATAGAAATGTGTGGGCCTACCTGGTGTGCGGTCTCTGTCAATTCCATGTGAGGGCTTTATAAACTTTAGGTACCAGTCTTCTGCTTTTGAGCAAGGAACTAAATCTAAATGTTTATAATTTTCCCAATCTGTTATATACTCATGGTTTTAAAAAATTCTATTTTTTTGACACAATATTTCTCTCTCTTTAAAAAAAAAATAACCAAACGAGATTATTTATAGGGTATCCTTTTGTCTATTTTAATCCATGTTTGATGTCCAATTGTGTGTATATAAAACTGTTAGTTTTATATTGTAAAATTGATATGTGTTCACTTTAAAAGAATTTTATGGTGTGTGTTTGATTCAGCCATAAGCAGCAGAGTCTTAAACACGTGGAAATTTATTCTTTCTTGACAAGTCAAGAGACAAGCTGTAGGACAGTATTACCTACTAGAACTTTCCATGATGGTGGATAGTCATGTCATCCAGTTCAGGAGCCACTAACCACAGGAAGCTGTTAAGCACTTTTGAGATGAGGCTGGTAGTAGGGCTGAGAAATTGAATTTTTTTTTACTTGGTATAATTTTAATTAAAATACCTGTGTGTGACCTGTGGCACTAACATTGCAGACAGTAGAAGGAAAACCAGCAGGTTGACATGAAGGAAGCTCATGCCTCTTCATCCTTGGGCAATTTGGAGGAGAATGAGGAAACAGAGTAGCTGAAAAAAAAAATGATACCACCTGGCAGATAATAAGCAGAAAACAGCTTCCAGATCAGGCAATTTTAACTGTGTCTTGCTCCCCGACTCAGTTCCTCCTTAACTATGTGACCCCAGTGAGTTATAAAAGGCCCCAAGGCTCTAATTCCCTGTCATTAAAAGGCATCCCTCACCTCTCAGCCCTGCTGTGTGACTTGAGACCATCAACATATCCCCCATACCATTACAACGCTCACACAGACCTGTGGACATGACATCTATTCCTGTGTTTCCAGAATATTAGAGTGGGGCTCAGGACAGGCTTGCACATCAGTAGAGGGGCCCGTCAGTACTGACTACTCACTGCTGTCACTGGAAAGGAAGAACATCTCACCTGTCTGTCATCTGTAGTGACATATGGTCCAGGTACATCTGCTACTCCTTGCTGACGAATTAAGATATCCATGGAACCTGGTGGACAGAGACCATGACAATAAACATGACCCTGGTAGCAGCCCTCTAGACCAGGAGCATTCCAGGTACCACAAAATGTTTCTAGACCAGAGTTTTCCTCTTCCATTTGTAAGGTTGTTTTTCTAAGTAACACACAAAGTAAAAGGTTTGATTATGACATTTTCCTACATTTCGTATCTGATCTGCCCTCCCCAACTCTCCTGTTCCTCTACTCCCCTCCTGCTCCCTCTCCCTGCAGGAGCCGGAAGTTTCTATTAGAATTCTCTTAGTGTTCCTTGTCAAAATTGTAAATTGGGCCCAACTAAACATGGAATCGGAACCTGTGGGGAGAGACAGCCCACAGACTTCTAGACTAACAAGCTCACTGTGCAAAGAAGTATTTAAAGAACATTGGCCAAGAATGACTTTCGCTGAGTAATTATAACAACTGGGTCACCCTGGGCTTTCTAGGACCTCTTGTTGAGGGACACCGACTGACAGGAAGTACAAAGAGGAGTTCCATGTGCACGATTGGTAACAGACTTCCAGCAACATAAAAGTTCCAGGGAAAGGAAGAAAGGAGTGCCTGAGTAAGTGTCTGGGCATTGCTGAACCAAGTTCTGATGGATGAATAGGTTTCACCAAGTTGCCAAGATGGTACAAGATACTCAAGGGTAGTGTCCCTCGGGATTTAATGCACCTAAAACTCTCCCAGGGTTCCTGTTAAGAATTCAGGCTCTGGCTCCAATGTACCTGCTTACCTGGACAGCATGGACAGGGGAGGGGCCTTGCTTTGAGCAGGAAAGCCCGGCAGGTGGAAAAGGCATCAGTCCTGCTGGTGAGAGCATGTAAGTTGCCATCTGAGTTCTCTTTATGAGTTTTCCTTAAGGGGAAGCCACTCCAGCTTGGGAAGATAATTGCCCATTGTTAAAGAAGCCAACCAGGCCCTGCTTGTGTCAAAAGCCACCACAGCCACAAGCAACCATCAACTATTCTAAGCATTCAGTAAACTCGTTAGAACAGTTTAGTGGTTACTGTTTTTTTTGATTGTTTCTTCCTGGCTCTTTCCTTTACTTCCTGGCATCTTTGACACAGGTATATGCTTTTTATTGTTTGCTCAAATGAAAAGGCAAAAGAACATATTTTCTCTGGAGCTCTGAGAGTTCTCCTTTATTGTACACCTTAGGGCAGCTGTGGAGAGGGCTGTCTCCTTGTTCCTTTATACCTAGGAACTGTCAGAGATGGGCTATCTCGTTGCTGTATGTCAACCTCTAAGAAAGTGTCCCTGCAGGTGCTGGGGACAGAGCTCAGTTGATAGAGTGTTTGCCTAACACACACA
Source organism: Peromyscus aztecus (assembly GCA_902168405.1). Taxonomy (NCBI): domain Eukaryota; kingdom Metazoa; phylum Chordata; class Mammalia; order Rodentia; family Cricetidae; genus Peromyscus; species Peromyscus aztecus. The sequence continues at coordinate 28,429 of CABHPQ010001943.1, forward strand.
AATCCCTGTGTTAAGACCCATCGGCACCCCCAAAACCCAACGTGGTGGGGTAGACCCATAGCCCTGGCACTCAGGAGGTGAAGGCTGAATGATCAGAAATTTACAATCGTCCTCATCTGGACTGTAAGTCTGAGGCCAGGCTAGGCTACCTTAGACTCTGTCTCAAAAGTAAACAAAAGGAAGATGCCCCGCTATAATCCCATCTCCAGACTAACCCTTTCTCTTCATGTCCCCTAGAAGCTGGGGAGGACATAACACTATGAACACAAAGTTTCCCAGTGTGCAGAGCCAGGTTACAATCCAGATTGTGAGCCAAGTTCACCCTTGCAGTTTTGGCACTGAGGCAGCTGAGACAGTGGGATCACTGTGAGCTCAGAGCCTGCCTGGGCCACATTGCAAGTACCAGGGCAACCAGGGCTACACACCAAGACCCTGTCTTGAACAAACATAAATACAATAAATTCCTAGCTATAATTTTAGGTGTATCACTAACTTCTCTGGGGGGGTCGATGTCTTCACAGGTGGAATGCAGATAACAAGGGACCCTATCTTGTACTATTTCTGGACGGATCACGTAAACCAGTGTAAGGAAGGGCACAGACTTGCACACTCCAGGCATGCCTGGCTGGCCCAATGTGATGCTCACACATCTCCACACATGACCTTCACCATTGCTTCTCCTGGTACCATGACCCTGGCCGGGGTCCAAGGCAGCCCCGCTTGTATACCTCCTCTAAAGGGCTCCGTCTTGTTGATACAGAGCAGCAGAAACACCCACACTGCTCATATGTTCTCTTCATGTTTCATTGTGAGTGTGGAAGACAAGGCTGCCCTGGAGAGAAAGGACAGAGCACACTTGCCAGGGGAAGCACAGGCATATGACTCATGCACACAAGCAAGACTGATTCTTCTCTTCAGGGCTTGGCTTCCTTAACTGTAGATTATATCTAATTACCTCACAGAATTGAAATAACTACTGCTCTGTGTCCTGCAGTACAGTGTCACACTGTCACAGTGATAGGCTTTCCTGTGTTCTCAAAGTCTTGTGATTTGTCCTATAATGGGTTGAGGACTCCTGGGTTATGTCTTGAAAAGCTTAAGTAATTCACCCATTTATTCTAGAATCAGGTTTCCTTCAACAACCGCTCTCCCTGTGCCAGTCTGTGCTCTGAGTATGAAGGCTGCATGCCGCACTCTGTTGAAGACAACGCGTTGCTTGCCGTGCAGGGAACAGATCTTGAGGAAAGAGGAAATAACTAAGCTTTAGCTGATTTCTTCTTCCTATTTCATGTGTATGTTTGCGCCAGTGCACATGGAAGACAGCACTCAACCTAGACCGTGGGCGCCATCCTCTTTTGCCTTTTGAGTCAAAGTCTCTTCGTGGGCTCTGGGACCAGTCAGTGAGCCATTTGTCTATGCCTCTCCAGCACTGTCCTTGAAGGGACTGGTATTTGGCATAAGATACCCCAAGATCAAGTTGTCAGCACAAAGGAGATTTATTTGCCCTAGAGGGACAAAGGGCAGGGAGAAGGAGACAAAGACAGGAGATAGAGCATGGGGGAGAAGGAAAAAGGAACAAGGAAGACGAAGGATATTTGCTCCAGAGGGACAAAGGACTGCCTCTGGATGGAGAGGAGACTGTGGGGTGCCGGCTCCCACCTTTTGAAGGGTTCTTATGAGGAGGAGAGAGGGATAAGAAAATATTAGATAAAAACGTATCAAAGAGGAGAAAGACAGAAACACAGGGTAGCTTCGGGAGGACCTGGATCAAAACCCAACAGTCCCTTCTACGCCCCCCTTCTACTTCTTCAAAAGGGCTTTTTATAACAATGTCAAGGGGTGGGGCAAAAGACCTCCCCCTTGCTAGATCAAAGCACACCACACTGCCAAGTACAGACTCTTCCAAACACCTGGTAACCACACCCGTGGTCAAATCATCCCATTATGCAGCCCTGCTGGGTAAAGCAAGCTCAGATTCTCTGACCCTGAGTAATTTGGGCCTCCACAGGAGACATGCATGGCTCAAAGGTAAATGATAGTTTATAAAGGTACAATGGGAAAGCCTGTGTTAGAATGAGGTGTTTAATTTTAATTGGGCATGTTAATTAGGGCAGCCAAAAGGGGGCTTTTGATTGCTGGACTTCAATATTTTGATAGCTGGGCCTTGTTAGTCAGCCTCAGGAGGAGGAAATGGCCAAATAAGGAAATAGACCTTGGTGGTTAGCTCTAGGAATGTAATCTAATGGTTTTTAGCAGAGGGAAGTGGGAAGAAGGGCAAGGCCTGCCAGAGCTGTGTTTGCCATGATCAGGCCAGCTAGAGTCCCTTCAATAACTACAAGAACACATCGCCACGCCAGCTTTTTATGTAGGTGCTGGGGCTCAAACACAGGTCTTCATGCTTATCCGTTACTCACTGAGCCATCTCCCCAGCCTTCCTGCTGACTTAGATACTGTGAATTTTATTTCCTAAGGTTGTGCTTTTCAAGCTTGCAAAGACATGTTGACTCTTTCAACTACTATTTCCCAATTGCTTTCTGTGCATATGGAACAAATATCCCGAGGGCCCATGGACCCAGGGCAGCATGAGAACTTCTGCGAGGCAATTTCTATGAGGCAAGGCCCAGGGGCAGCATCTGGCTCTAAGGGTGACCCTTCATCAACACCCCAGATGTGCAAAAAGAGTACCATTTCTCCTTCTGCACTGGGTGATCGTGGGGATGGGGAGGCCCTCCTCTGAGACTGCAACAGGAGTTAAGAGCATGCCTCTGCCCTGCTAGTCTGTGTTAAACAGAATAAGTATGATGCCTCCCTTCAAGGGGGCCCCAGTCCACTGGTGGGAGAAATGGCTTCTAAGTCAGGTCGTAACAATTTCCATCAAAATGTCAGAGTGCTGCTACTGAGGAGATGACAAGGAGGACCAGGCTGGCTGACAAGAAGATATTTGAAAATGAGCAGGCAAGCACGCAAAGAACAAAGGAGCAAGAATATGCTCAGGTGGACAAAGTGTGGGCCTGGGTGGGTGGGTGGGAGGCTCAGAAATTCAATGGAGGAGACAATGTGAGAATCCAATTGGGTAGCACAGGATGAGGTGGGGGGGAAACAGAGCTTTGTGTGGTGATATTTTATCTGTGTCCCCCAATAAAGTGTATCTGAGGATAAGAGGAAAAAGCCAGCCACTATAGTAAACATAGAAGTCAGGCAATGGTAGCACAGGTCTTTAATCCTATCAGTTGGGAGGCAGGGATCCATCTGGATCTCTGTGAGTTCAAGGCCACACTGGGAACAGAGCCAGGCGTGGTGGCACACACCTTAAATTCCAACACTAGTTAACCAAGGAGGTCTGGAGGTCTGTACAGACAGACAGGAAGTGACGGAGCTGGGCTGGAAGAGGAAGTGATGTAGCTGGGCAGAGAGGAAATGAGTTGGAAGAACAGAAAAGCATATAGGCATGGGTATACAGGAAGTAGGTCTTTTTGGAAGCTGCAGAGTTGGTGAGGTGAGGTTAGCTGTGGCTTTTCCTATTCCTCTGATCTCTTGGGTTTTAACCCCGTTATCTGGTTCCGGGTTTTTATTTAGTAAGACCTTTTAAGATTCGTGTCACACAACCCCCATGGTAAGGATTTTAAAGAGTAGAACCTCCACCCACACTCTATAATGCTTTGAGTGAGGTTTGTTCCCACTACAATTCATGAGGAGGCTTAATTCTCTAATATAACAGTACTAAGGTAGGGACATCTTCAAGGGAGATATTTGGGTCATGGGGCAGCACTCTTGGAAAGAATTAACATCAGTCTCACCAGTAGTAGATTAGATCTCTTGGGTTTAGATTAACATCAGGTCCCAGAGCCCAGCTGCTATGGAAGTTATGGTTTTGAGCTGCTGGGGCAAGGACTGTGCCACAGTTTTCTAGTAGCATCATTCAGGCTGGGCCAGGATTAGAGGGGACGATGTGTGGGGTTAGGCAAGACAGATGCCACCAAGGCTCCAAGATATTGATTGTGGATCCAGGTTAGCCAAGAGAGAAGAAAATAACTCAGGTTAAGGTTGTAAAAATAAAATGAGATGAAGTCACAGAGCCCATGGGAAGTCAGGCAAGGGCCTGTGGGAAGTCATGAAGGGGCCTGTGGGAAGTCATGAAGGGGCCTGTGGGAGGTCATGAAGGGTGTAACATGGATCTTAAATGGCCTTATTAATAAAAACCTCGGGAGCCAGATATTGGGGTGAATTCTGAAAGATCAGAGAGGCAGAACAAACCACAACAAACCTCACCTTGACAACTCATCTGATCCTGTTTCTGTGAATCCTCAGAGTGAAAGCCTCTGAGTCCTCATCCAAATAGATCTCAGCTGAACTGCTGCTAAAAGCCTAAAAGCTTAAAAAGCCTCTAGTTCCTGGTCCTCACGCCTTATATACCTTTCTGCTTCCTACCATCACTTCCTGGGATTAAAGGCGTGTGTCTTTCCCAAGCAAGACATGAGATCTCAAGTGCTGGGATTAAAGGTGTGTGCCACCATGCCTGGCTGTTCCCAGTGTGGCTTTGAACTCACAGAAATCCAGATGGATCTCTGCCTCCGGAATGCTAGGATTAAAGGCATGTGCTACCATTGTCTGACCTCTATGTTTAATATAGTGGCTGTTCTGTTCTCTGACCCCCAGATAAGTTTATTGGGGTGCACAATATATCAACCACAAAAGGGCCCGGTGGGAAGGATGGACAGGGAAGTGCAGCCCATGTATGAGAGAGTTCATCTCTATTTGATGTTGAAAGCACAGGGCGAAGGGGGAGCTAGGACGGAGCCAGGTGGTCTTGAAGGGGAAAATCCTTTCCTTTAACTTAATCAGTATTTTGAACACCTAAGTGAGCGCTAAGACAGCATGCTAATGCCTTTTTACCAATGAGCTTAAGCTTCCTACAGTACTGTTGCTGCTCTCTTTACGAATCCACACAGCCCATTCCCCCCCTACCCCTTCCTGGACAGCCTTCGCTGTCCCAATTTGAGGTTTGTCACTGCTAAACCTAATTCTGTTTTTGCTCTTTGTACCTCAGTGCTTAGATGTCATGCGCCATGTTTCTAAATGTCATATACGTGGTACGCCGCTTACTTTATCATAATATGCCTTTATTGGTTGAACTTGACTGTTAAATGTTAAACTTGACTAGGCTAGGTGAGTGTGCATAGCTCTAGGACAACATGTGTGTTTTGAGCCTGTTTATGATAGGTTAGGCTAAGCTATGATATTTGGCAATTTGAGTATATTTTGACTTAGAGTTTTTGAACTTAAAATGAGTTCACTGGGACTTAATTGTATTGTGAGTCAAGAAGCATGCATGTGTGTGTGTGCATACTTGTCTATGCACGTGTGTCTGGCGGTTCACATGTTCACGTGTGTGTTTGTGTGTGTATACTTGCATGTGTGTGAGCATGTATGTGTTTGTGTACTTTCATGTGTTTGTGTGTGTTTGCATGTGTGCCTGACTGCGTGCACATATAAATGTGTTTGCATATGTGCCTGTATGTTGCATATGCTTGCATATGTGTAGTGTTCACATGACTTTGCCACATAGTTTTCAATATACAAATATACATTGTATCATTTTTGCCCCTTGGAGAATATTCAGTTATTTCTGATTTCTCTCAATTCCAAGCATTGCTTCAGTGAACATTCCTGCACCTGAGTAAGAGTTGCTCTGGACTAACCTACCACTGAAACCCTTGGGTCGTACTGCACAGGCCTCTTTACCATGGCTAGACGCTGCCAAGCCATGCCTCTAAAAAGTCATATACATTTGTGTTCACTCCAAGTCTGTTTCCATTATGTCATAGTATTTATCATCACTACTGACAGCACTTCATAACTGTGTGTGAAATGATATTTGCTGTATCGGCATGTATTTCTATGATTACTACTCTGGTTAATCATTATTTTACATTTTAGTGGGATTTATGTCTGCTCTTGACCCTCATACCTATAAGTTCTGCATCTAGGATTTCAACCAACCCCAGTAGAATATCAACTTGAGAATGGTGGGGTGCGTGCAAGGGGATCAAGGGAAGGCATCTGGAGGGGGAGGGGATAAAGGCAGGAAAGGGAACAGAGAAAGCAACGTAATCTTATTTCAATTCAAAACAATTTTTAAAAGAACAGAAAACCATATTTGGAAAAATTGTGTCTGGGGCAGGGGACTGCCCGGTAGAGTGCTTGTCTTACGAGCATGAAGACATGAGTTTGGTTCCCCAGAACTCTCCTAAAAAAGAAACCAAGTTGTAGTGGCACATACTTACAATCCCAGTGACAGGGAAGCAGAGAAGAGGGAGTCACTGAGGTTCACTGGCTAGCCAAGCTAGCCTTCTTGGCAAGCTCTGGGTCAGTGAGTTAAGGGTAGATGATGGGCTGATCCAAGGTTGATCTTTAGCTTCCAAGCACATAGGCACATGAACCTCCATCTGTACATGTGCATCCACTCACAGGCCCCAACACACAGATAAATACACACACACACACACACACACACACACACACACACACACACACAACTGTGTCTCTATTTTATGTGTACAATTTTTTTCTTATTATCCTCTAAAAAATGCAATATAATGGATACTTGCGTGGCATTTGGTATTACAGATTATCTGAAGATGATTTAAAGATGGCAGGAGGGTGTACATAGGCTATTACAAACACTGCCATTTCATGAAAGAGACTTAATCACCAGTGGATTGCCATCTGCAGAGGTGCTAAAACGAACCCCTATGATACTGAGGGACCACTCGTGTATGTGTATGTGGGGGGGTACATTTCAGAAATGTAAATATGAGTCTACTTTATTTCTAGACTATCACAGACTTTGAAACTTAGTATGCTGAATCCTCAAGACAGAACAGTGTCTAGAGGAGCTAGGCATTCTAGATTGGCCCTGAATTTTGCACCAGGGCATTAAAGAAATGAGGGATTTATCACTTACGGACTTTGTAACCTGGGAGGGAAACCATCTGGCTCTCTGCTTCATTGTTCCCCTGAATGAAAGAAATGATGATGTTAATAGTTCCAAAGATAGAGCCCACCACTTTCCTTTCATTTGGCTATTTTTAGCTCACTGCAGTGGAAATTTCTATGGAGTATAAGCACCCATGTGCACAGCAAATGTTGAGGTCTTTTGGTCTGACAGTCTGAGAAACCAGAAAAATAAATGAAGCATCCTCAGAAGGAACCATGGAAATAGTCAGCTTCACTGAAAGTTCGAGAGGGCTGTTGCCTTGTGACACAGTCCATGGCAGTTCTAATTTATCTCAAGAGACACAGTGTCACCAAACCAAGACTCTTAGACCCTGCTGGAGCATCACTGACAATTGTAGGTAGTTTTCCTTTTCTCTCCAATTCTCCAATTAGTTCTCTGAATTAACTCAACAGATATGTTTGTTTGCTCTATGAACCCTTTCTATTTGTGGAAAATATATTGTTTTAGGCTGAATTCTTTTCCCCTGGATATTTCCCATGTTGCCATTTATTGGGTATTGCTTCTTATTGGGTATGTCCCCCAAATTCCTCTTTTAATAACCTTTGATGGTTTTAATCAGGTTAGTAGAAAATATCAATCAAAAGATTTGTGCTTTGCCCTGAAATTCAGTTACTAGGTCTTTTGTGTGTGTGTTTTTAGCACCAGTTCTTAGTGTCAGGGTGTCTGAGTTTCCACTCTGTTGTCAAGACACTGAACTTACAGCAAGGAAAAGTTGTTTGTCTCCCAGGAGCCTTCAGGGGCTTTAGAAACCTGACATGAGGATTGGAATTTGAGTGGCCACAAAAATATTCCCCTTACAGGACACTAGGATTCAACTAGAAAGCAAAAGGCTAAGTAAGCTTTAACAATCCTAGCAAACCACCCCACCCCCCTGCCCCAGCTATGGGTGAGATTTCACCAAATGGTCCCTGCCATGGGGGAGGGAAAATATTCCTTCAACAATAGCCACCAATGTGAAAATGCTGAGCTGCAATTACAGCTCAAGGAGATGCCCAGCTGGAAATATTTGAAAGAATTTTGATACCCAGCGGAAAACTCTGGAAAGGTTCTGGGGTTAAAGGTCACGTGTGTGGCCTTAAAATCTATGCATAACAGGGGTTGTTTTTCTATCAGCACATGGCAGGTGAGTCGTGGACATTGCATCTGCCTCCTTGGGGAGCTGACAAAATGTCAGGACTCTATGCCCGGCTTAGCCTAGCCATCACTCACTTCAGACCTTGTACAAACAGTTTCAAGTCCCCCAGCCCTTCCTTTCCATTCTGGCTGTTTTTGAAGTTAAACGAAGTCATTGACCATCACAAAGAAAATATTCGAAGCATTGTATAGGGAAAGGGGTGTGCAAAATGTGACTGTTTACTTTGCTGTGTTTGGATAATAAACAAATATTCACACCTGTGGTGGGCCTCTGGCTGATGAAGAACCTAGCCAACTATTTGAGACAAACATAATTTCATACTTTTCATAACTGCAAGCCACTTTGGCGTCTATTGCCAAGACGGAAAATTAAGGCACCAAGGAGAGAAAGTAAAGCTGCCGGTGGGTCCTAAACCACAGGTGGCAACTTGCTGAACTGGTTGGACTCCAGCCCTGATCTGTTGATGCCTTTCACATCTAGATTCTCCGATCTTGCTGGAAGAAGCACAGAGATCTTTGAAGCGGCATTTAGAGCATCGATGCTCTTGACAGATTGCCCCGGCACGCACAGAGAAAAGGTGGTGACTGCTCTTCACACAGTATTCAAGCCAAGCGTGACAAGTGGAACAAAAATCGAGGTCAGGAAACCCGGCACAATCAGTTTAGTAAACAGAGTGGCCTAAGAAGCCACACTAGGGGCCGTTTCTTGTTTTTAACTGTGGTCAACCCAGTGGCATAGTAACTCCACAGTACCCAAATATTGATTGGGTTGCCAACACCCACTCCTAAGGTGGCTGACTCCATAGAGACAGCTCCTGTCAACAAACAAAGGAGTCCTTTGCGGCTTCACGTGCGCAGCTAAGTGCATCTTCTCAAGGGAGCTTTGAAGGTAATCGCCTGACTATTTTCAGAGCCATCCAGGATTCCGTTGCCTTGACATTTCTCTCGAAGATCTGTGCAGAGTTATTTACTGAACTTTAATTTCCTGGAATTCAGGGTTGGCTTAGGGACTGAGTTAGTTGCTCACCGTTGCCAACTGGTAGCCAGGCACAGTGGCAGACATGACCAACCGAGTTCCTCCCTCCTGTGATGACTGAGTTTGCAGGGTGGTCCCTGTGTTCTCATGCCTCCTGTGCCCAGAGATCCCCCTGGCAGGTTCAGAAGCAAAAGTATTAGTTGGTGGATGTGGAGGAAAAAAAAAATCACTGCTATTTTCCTAGATGAAACTTAGTACTTTTGAGGGAGAGGCTGGCCGAGTTGCCTCCTGACTAATACCGGAAGAATTAAAGCAGGAGACCAGGGACTCAAGGCAGCTGAGCACTTGAGTACAATTTGCACAACAGGGTTCATTTTTCTTATAACAGCTCCTTTGATAACAGAGCTCTGAGTTCACCAGACAGCAGAGAGAGCTGATGCACAGGCAGCACGTTAGAGGTTCTGTAGAGCACAGTGATGTTATTTGTCTTCAGAAGAAAACATCTGGGCTGTGGGAGCGTAATTTACCCTATTCTCTAGAAATTGAGGAAGAGTGCAGGCATTCCTGTGCTCCTTCCTTCTCACTTTTTGGCATTCTGAGTTCCCTTCTTGAGAATTATCAACATTGGATATTCCCATGTGAAGATCCTGTTCCCTTGGCTTCACCTAGTCCTGCTGCAGCAGTCAGAGCTTGGACCAGGAGGCTGGCTTTCACTAAGGTCCCCAACGATTCCTGTGAGCACCAAGCTGTAAGACAACTCTAAGTGTCTGGGATTAGCCTGTTGGGTAAAGTTACAGTGTGGGGCTAACACTATGAAGGAAGCTCTTGAGGGCTTGGGGTATCTGTGTTCCCATAGATTTGGTTCAGGACTGAGGTCCCCACACTGGCTTTTGTTCCCTGTCACTTTACACCAGGAAAGGCACCGGACTTCGATTACATAGGAGCCACTTAAGAAACTTAAGAATTGTAGATGGCTAAGTTCTACCTAGAGTGTGGGATTTGATGGTCCAGAATATGGTCCAGTTATCAAGATCTTTACATCTCACAGGATAAATCTGTTTCCAAGATAGAGAACCACAAACCTGGACTAGGTTCTGGAGCTTGGATGTAGTACTTGCAGTGCTTATTAAAATATGTGTTCTTGAGCCCCACTGCCCTGCACAGGTGCTAAGTAACACAGATGGGATCCACGTGTCTTCATCAGTGTATAGAGAGAGATGCATGTCCAGGAGTGCGTGCATGCACGTAGAGGCCAGAGGACAGCTTCTGCTACCATTCCCCAGACATCACCCATCTTGTTTTTTGATGTAAACCCTTTCTCTGGTCCAAAGCTCTCTTAAGTAGGGTAGGCTGCCTAGGGAGCAATCTCCGGATCCTCCTAGCTTTGCCTCCCCAGCACTAGGATTACAGACATCTGCCATCAAACTTAGGCACCAAAGCTTGTACAACAAGCCCTTTGCTGACTCAGCTATCTCCCCAGTCTTCACTTTTGACCAAACTCATAACCACATACACATGCATGTGCATGCACCTACATACCCCTAAAATCCACCATGGAGGGTCTCACACCCTCAGAAGTGATTCCCCAGATCAAGGAGAAGTGAGAATGTGTAGGTGTGCTTTAACAAAAACAATGCCCTTATTTACAGGTCTGTCCCTGAGAGACATGGAGAGAAGCTATTCCTGTGCCTTAGCGGAAAGCACAGGACCTCCTTCATCACCTTGGGCATGGTGACCTGAGATATGGAGAGTCCAGATGTGTCTGGAATTGAGTGCTGCACACTGCCCACTCCTGCTGGATTTCTTCACCCATAGTTCTGCATTTAGGGAGAAGCCATTCCACTCCCAATTCTATTCAAACAAGGATATCTAACAAAACCAGCAACTTTAAACTTCCTAACTCTAAAGAAATTGGGAATTTTTCCAAAACCCTGGTCACAAGCACCTAGAAAATAAGAAGGCACCCCAATAGAAGGCAGAGCTGGCCAGCCAAGGCTGGGATTTCTACTCTAATAGGAGTTTCTTTTCATAGTTTGCTCTTTGGAACAGTAAGCTGATGAGCTAAAGAAAGCAGGTCTCAAAACACACACACACACACACACACACACCAGCAGTTCTTCTCAGAGACCGGTTGGTTGGTTTGCTGCGCTTTGGATTTTAAACGCCCATATATAGGAGGCTCATATCCAGCTATTAGGAGGTGGTGAAACCTTGGAGTGCTTAGAGCAAGGGCTTTTGTCTACTAGAGTGTGCCCTTGAAGGAGAGGCCCTGTCATGAGGTGGACAGTTTGCCCTGCCTCACACGCCTGTAATGAGGTGGCCTTCCACCTCATAAAACAGTAGGTCTGCCTGGTCTTGGACAGAAAACCCCAGAACTATGAGCCAGAATAAACCTCTTCCCTTCTAAGTGGATTTTCTTGGGTGTTTGTTACAGTGACAGAGAACCGAGCCAGGGTTTCTCTTTAAGATTCGTTGACAAGCTGTCACTCAGAAGTTCTAAGGTGATGACTATGGGGACAGACAAGGAAGGGGCCAAGCAACCTGGCCCTGCCTGTGCGAGCTCTGGACATTCTCTCTTCCCCAGCTGGCCCAGCTCCTTGATGCTCATGGGGACACAGCTCACTTTTCCATTGCAATCCCATTTTCCTTGGGCCCATCACACCTGCAACAATAAAGCTTACATTTTCCAAGCCACCTGTCTTCCCTCCTTCCCGCCTACTTTCCCACCTACGCCCATTGTTCCCTCTTGTTGATAAATGGACCCGGCCTTGTTACTCTCCGGAGTGACATTCTGTGGACAAAGGACAGTACTGGAACCATGGTGCTACCATTAAGAAACCATCTGCCCTCAGCTTCATTTTCCCATAGCAACAGAGCTGTATTCTCACATGGATAAAATTCAATAGGGTGGCTCCTCCTTTCTCTAAGATTTTGATTTAGCTAGGTATGGTTTTGTACACCTGTAACCCTAGCTCTTAGTAGGCAAGGAAAGGAGAGTTGTGAGTTCAAGGCCAGTCTTCGATAAATTGCAAGACCTTGTCTCAAAAAAAAAAAAAAACAATTAATTAATTGTACTCCCTTCAGAGGCCTTTCTTAATACATTCACTGTCTCTTAGGAGTTTTGATTCTCTGTGTAAAACTTGCTATCTTTTTGTGTGTTTATAAACTTGAGTATGGGCTGGTGAGATGGCTCAGTGGGTTGAGGCACCTGCCACCAAGCTGACTGGCTGAGTTAGATCCCCAGGACCCATATGGTAGAAGGGGAGAACCAATTCCCACAATTCCTCTGACCTCCCCACATCTATCTCTCTCTCTCTCTCTCTCTCTCTCTCTCTCTCTCTCTCTCTCTCTCACACACACACACACACACACACACACACACACACACACACATACAAAATGAATGTAAATTTTTTTTTAAGTTGAGGATCATCTGTTCTTACTAGAATGGAAGCTTACAGAGAAAGCCTAGTCTTTCTCAACTACTGCATTGTGAGCCTTTAGACAAAATCTGGCACACAGTAGGTACTCAACAAATACTAACTTTCTTGTACAAAGGAACGAGTACAGTGCCAGGCACTCAGTAAGTACTTAATAAGTGATAACGATTATTATTTATAATTAAGTGTCTGTGAGACAAGACAACATTTTGAATCCCAAAGTCTTCCTGTATTTCTGAAGGAGCTCCTGAAGGTTTCATGTGGTAAGGGTTCCATAAGTCACAAAGTTACTTTCTCTTTGGGGGGGGGGGGGTCAATGAGATTCCAGGGAAAATATTTTTCTATTATTTCTAATATTTCTATTACCAAATTTAGCATAATCTTTTCCATTTTTGTCTAAGGACAAAGAGTAGTTTGTGATCATTTCAATTATAGATATAAACAATAGGTGTGTATAGAAACACATATTTTTAATTTCCTTAATTTCTCTCACTTCATGTAACTTTTTTTTCTGATTTCTGATCTAAGGTTACTGAAATCAACTCATTTCTTCCAGCAGCCCAGAACTATCCTTACGGAATCTGACATCTTCTCATCTCTGGGGTGAGGGTGGGGTGGGGGATGGACGGAGGAAACAGCACAAAAACCGGAGACACATATCTGGATTCAAATCAACAGCAAGAGTTGTTTTTCCCGAAGATGGGGTTCAAAATCGTGTCAAAAAGCAGAATCACACATGGCCTCACAACTGGCAGGGCAGATGAGGCAGAACTGAGTTAGCAGTTAAAGGGAATAACATACATCTGTAGAATATTCGCTGCAGCCCTGAGATCTGACTGGCATTCACTTTGAGGGTGTGTGTGTGTGTGTGTGTGTATAAGTGCAGGAGTGTGTGTGGAGGTCAGGGCATAACCTTAAGTGTTATCCTTCACCTTGTGCTTTGCAAGCTTCCCGGATTCCCCTGGCTGCCTTGTATCTCACCTTACAAGCACTGGGATTCGAGATGTGCACCACTATGCCTGGTTTATGTGGATTCTGGGGATTTGAACTCAGATCCTCATGCTTGTTTAGGAAGTGATTTACTCAGTGAGCTATCTTCCTTACTCTGCAAGATGAGTTAATAGTGAGCCAAACTCCGGAAAAACTATGCTCCCTTGATTCTTCAAAGATGAGAAGACCATTATTATGACACCCACTGGGTGGGTGGTACATATCTCTAGTATCTACCGTGTGCCTAGACAAGATGGACAAGTGGGCTGGCTTCTTTGGTGATCGTTTGTTTTTAAAACTCACAGCCACAAACAGAGTAAAAAAAAAAAACTGTTATGGTTTTCCAACCTTTTTCTTAAAGGTTTATTTTTATTTTGTATATATGTGAGTATTTTGCCTACATGTATGCATGTGTACCACATGCATGCAGTGCCCTTGGAGGTAAGAGGTTGCTGTATTCCCTGGAACTGGAGTGACAGATGGTTGTGAGCCACTGTGTGGGTGCTGGGAACCAAACCAGGTCCTCTGCAAGAGCAGCAAGTGTTCTTGCCTGCTGAGCCATCTCTCCAGACCCAATGTTCAAAACCTTTAATGCATAGAAATGTAGTTCTTGGCTGGCAACATAAGCTCAGTTGGTAGAGTACTTGCCAAGCATGAACAAAGCTCTAGGGTCCATGCCCAGCACCAAATAAACCCATGGGAGTGGCGTACCTACAGTCTAGGCGCTCAGGAGGCAGAGACAAGAGGATCAGAAGTTCAAGGCCATCCCTGACTACATAGCAAGTTTGAAGCCAGCCTTTACTACCTAAGACCCTATCTCAAAAAGTAAAAAAGAGGGGGAAATGTGATTTTCTTTGCCTCTTCTGTTGTCTGGGTTACCCCACACCTCACACCATTCTCAGGAAAGAGAGCTGGACTAATCAAAAGAAGCAACATCAGTCATGTCAAATTAGCTGCTGTCTAATGAGCATGTATTGGGTATAGGCCCTGAACGTGAGCATGTACTGGGTGGGTATAGACCCTGAATGTGAGCATGTACTGTGTATAGGCCCTGAACGTGAGCATGTACAGTGTATAGGCCATCGCATATATCAGTGGTTCTCACCCTTCCTAATGCTGCCACCCTCTAATCCAGTTCCTCACGCTGTGGTGACCCCCAACCATAAAATTATTTTCATTGCTACTTCATCACTGTAACTCTGCTACTGTTATGAATTGTAATGTAAATATTTTTGGAGATAGAGGTTTGCCATAAGGGTCACGACCCATAGCTTGAGAACCACTGGTATATGTGATAGTCACTATGTCATATTCAAATCTTTTCCCCATCTTATTCTAATGGAATATTAGAACTAGAATACCTCAGGACTCTACCTACACCTATACTCTGTGTAAAGAAGAACTACCTCATACAAGATGTATTAAGTATAGCTCATGACATCATCCTCTAAGATGTACTATGGAGTGGAAAGATACATAGATTCAAAAGTAATTTCAATATACAAAAATATAAACATTCAAACATATTCAGTGTAACATCATTTATGTTAGGGAAAAAAAGTCCTAAATGGCCATTAAATTTAAGACTACCATACCTGCAATAGTATGCAGCCATAGAAACTATGTAGGCCAATATTAGTAGAAAAATACATGTACACTACCACCCCTAGTTATAGATATTTGGACACGACACATGGGTATGGCTAAATCTCATCCTTCTCCTCCTTCACTGGAGAATACTGGCTGATTCTTATTTTCCTCTTTGCATTTTCTACAGGTTTTTGTTTTAACAGTAAGCATGTGAATATGTTATTGTTATTAATGGACTTAATTTTTTTTTTTTGGTTTTTCGAGACAGGGTTTCTCTGTGTAGCTTTGCACCTTTCCTGGATCTCTCCTGCCTCTGCCTCCCGAGTGCTGGGATTAAAGGCATGTGCCACCCCCTCTCGGTATTGGACTTAATTTTTAAAAGCAGTTTTCAATTCATAGCCATACAGAACAGGAGGAGAAGGTTGTGAGATATGTCCTGCCCCTTACATATCTACAGTCTTCTGTGTCCCATACATACATAGGCCTCCCTAAGTTACTGGTACCCCCCAACCAGAGTGACGTCAGCCTGTGGTGATACATCATCTCCCAGAGTCCATAGTGTTGCTAGAATCTGTTCTTGGTAATGGGTCTCCTGAAAACACACATGATTTCCTAAAAACAATGAAAATATCAACAGTTTTTAGATTTTCAGAAATGAATTAATGGAATAGTCTGGTTATTAATGGGAACCAGCATGCTGGGGGTACTGTGTCCACCCTCCCCAGTCTCTTCGGGATCCACAGATGAAGCTCGATCTTTAAAGCAGAGACTGAGGATTTGACTCATGAAGGCAATGTTTTGTCTGTGTGTTTCCCCCTGCCTATAGGTGGTTTGGGAAGTTGAAATCAACCAGCTTACTTCCCACCTCTCCCTTAACCTTATCCTTATGGGTCAAAAGGCGTCTGTGTAGGGATGTGGGTACAGGGATTAGGAAGACAGCCAAAAGAAGGCAAGGGGAGATGCCCCATGGTAATTCACCAGAACAAACTTCATAGTGGGGGGCAAGCTTCCCTGGGTACCAGGCTGTCTGGATTTCCAACATATCCGTCTTGCCCCCCACCCCCAGGTGGAGCAACAGAAGAATAGAACGGAAGACCTCAACTCTGGAGAGCAAGATGCATGCCTTGTTATCCCCAAGGTCTCACAAATCACCTTATCTTTAGTCAGGAGCCAATAAATATGTGAATGAATGAGAGAAGAAAGGAAGGCAGGAGGCCAGGGGCTATCAGGACAAGGGGACTTTGAGTGGACACTGTCACTGACCATCACTTTCCCTGTGAACAAACTTCCTGCTGGGCACAGTGGCTACACATCTGTGGCCCCAGGATTCCAGAGGCTGAGACAGAGGATCATATATTCAAGGCCGGCCTGGTCTACATGGGAAATTCTGTCTCAAATAAATTAAGAAATAAAAAGTTCTTGTTCCTTCCATGTATTTGCAGGATAAGGGGGCACTGGGGAGATGGTGGGTACAGGGTATAAAATGTCAGCAAGAACAGGTGTTTGTCTTGTGTTTGATGACACTTGTACTACATGATGACTGTAGTTACAGTCATGTGGCCCACACTTCAAAACTGCTAAGAGGGTACATTTCAGATATTCTTATCAGGAAAGATGATCAGTACTTGAAAAGACAGATAAGTTAAATTAGTTTAATTGTTCTGCATTGTATTCACAAGCCATAACTTACTGGGTAGGTACTCCTTAAAAATATACAACTCTAGATTAGTAATTCATGATAAATAATGTTTGGGCTCTTGCAGATGTGTGAGCACACTTTCTCTTGTGGTGATCATTTGGCTTCCTCCCTCACAGTGCTTTCCCAGTGAGAATCCCATCTTGCTTATTCCTGCTTCCTTACCCATCCACTCTATCCCTGGCACCCTCCATCTCCTCTTTTACTCAGAGTGACTAGCAGCTCAAAATAAAAGATAGTGCCCATGCCTACTAGTTAAGATGACCTAAACCAGAGCCAAGCAGATGGCTTGGTGGATAAGAATGCATGCTGTGAAACATGAGGAGCTGAGTTCAGATCTCCTGCACCTATGTAAAAAGGTAGGTGTGGCCAGGAGTGCTCCTAATCCCAGCACTGTGGGAAGTAGAGACAGGAAGATTGCTGAGGCTACACCTAGCTCTGGGTTCAGTGAGAGATCCAGTCTCCAAGGAATAAGGCTGGACACCAACACCCTCCTCTTACCTCCAGATTCTCACACAGGTATACACAGAGAGAGAGAGAGAGAGAGAGAATTGTCTAAGCTACCTTCTATGAATGAGAAGTTCATGTCTGTCCACATGTCCTGTCTGTCCATGAGAAATGTAGACAAACCCACCCTAAAATCATTCTTATGCTATTGGAGAGAGTGTGAGTCTGAATCTTCTCCCTCCTCCCCACTGAAGTTCTTGGAACTGAGAGTTTCAGCATTCACAAAGAATGGCCATAACTGTGTTACATTGTGGGAAATGTAATAGCTGTGTATCAGGAAGCTACACCCCCAGAAACAGGGAAAGGGAAGTCTATTTTTCAGTTTCTATGTTTAGTAAAAGAAAAGAGAATAGTCCAAGGCCTTGGCCCCTCATGGAAAATATTTTACTTTCCATCTTTTAAAATCTCAGGATTGTTTTAAGGCCTAAGAGGTCTCAGTGCTTTGGGTCTGTTGGACTCAGCGAGAGACACCTGGCCCTATATTTTTACACAGGGAGGTAACTTTGAAAACAAAAAGTCACACCACCTGCTGATTTCTTTATTGAGAAACCACGGAATTATGTAAGTCGGAATCACAAACAATCTGCATGTGAACTGAGAAGGCAGAGGAGGGACAAGTTTAATCAGGTTTACGGGCGGGCGTTCTGAGATCTGTAACCACACAGCAAGCCCAGGTGAGGGAATCTGCACCGAGGAAGCCACAGCATGCCAAGTCCAGCCGCAGGGTAAACACGGGTTGCTGTGATTGTTTTGTACAGCTCAGCAGGACGGAGACGAAGGGCAGTGCACCCGGAAGGCGGCCCTGAAAATACTTTGATCGCTCAGCAATTCCACTTTACAGGAAATTATCCCAGATCATTAATTTTGTGACCATATTGTAGAGAGAATTACAGAGAACAATAACACATTGGGGTTGATGATGTAATGATAGGAGCCGTTTCATTGATAAGGAAAACAGGTGTACAAACATCAGTGTACTGAGCTGAATATGAGGACTGTATTCTTTGCAAGGATCTTGTTTGGCGTCAGAACGTCTTCCCTGCAGAACTGAGGTCTTGAAACTTTGTCAGCGACTGTTGTTGCAGGCCCCACTGTCTCTGCTGTAAGTACTCAATCTCATATTACAGCATGAAAGTAGCCATACACTAAGATAGAAATGAATGAGCATGGTTTTGTGCCAATAAAACTTTATAACTACAAGTTGTGTGTCAGACTTGTTCCATGGGCCGTAGTTTGCTTACTCCTGCTTTAGGCAGTGCACTGTCTATCTGGCTCACCACAGTTCCCAGATTACATATTTTGTCCCCTTATGTCACATTTTTCGTGGATAAGAGATTATTTGCCTTTTCCATGGAATGGATTTGTGTGTTGAGTGTTTTGAACATGTGACTTGGCCTAGGAAATATTTTAGCCATAAAAATATCATAGGAAGATTATCTCTTCCTTTCTAACTTTATATATCCCCCTTGAGTAGTTTTCATGGCTTTGCCATGTGCTCAGTTCAACCTGTGTCTCTGCTTTTAGTCTCATTCCTCAGCCAATTCTCCAAACACCCATAACCTTCATCCTTCATTTAGGAGAGTTCCCTCCTCTTCTCCCCAGACACTCTGGATAAGCAAAGGCATGTGTGTCTTTGTAATATACTCATGTACATTACAGCAGTGGGTAGTTACTAGTAGGTGTCGGTAAATACCAACCCAGTGAAAGGTAGGTGAGGCTGGACAGAGGGAGAGGAAGGAGGGAGGAAGGGGCGGAGGGACAGAGGGACGGAGGGACAGAGGGAGGGAGAAGGAGAAATCAAGCCTCCCTGAGTCAATGTGTGTACCAGATCAATATTTGCTGGTTCTTTTGGGAGCAGGTTTATATCCAAGAGCTTTCTGAGACCAGGTTTTGTCCGAAAGATTCATCAATAAGGAAAGAGGGGACTGGAAAGATGGCTTAGTGGTTAAGAGCATGAACTTCTCTTGCAGGGGACAGAATTCAGTTCCTAGCACTCATGTCCGGCTGTTCCCAGCAGCCTGTAATTTCAGTTCCAGAGGGGCTGACGCCTTCTCTGGCCTTCAAGGGTACTGCACTCACATGCTCATACCCCACTACCACCCACCCACATCCCTAGTTAAAGATAAGTAAGTCTTAATTTTTTTTTAATAAGGAAAGAACATTTATTTGTTCAACACATATTTGTTAAGGAGTACCTCTGTTCCCTGTTTTGGCACAAAATAGGCAAAGCTCCTGGGTTCATGGGCTTACACTATGTTGGCAGGGGTGGACAACATATAAATAAACATCTAATAAAATACCAGGTAGTTAGGTGTTGTCCTCAGTATTACACTTACCATTGGCTTGCCCTAACAATTGTTTGTTTGCTTGTTTGTTTGTTGTTTGTTTTTGTTGAGATAGGGTCTTATCCAGCATAGGCTGGCCTCAAAATAACTTTGTAGCCAAAGGTCGCCCTGAACTTTCATTTCCCCTACTTTCATATCCTGAGTGATAGGATTACAGGCATACACTAGCACACCTGGTTTTATATGGAGCTTCAGCCATGCTATAGGCAAGCACTCCAGCAACTGGGTTCCATCCCCAGCCGACTCCAGCAATCCTTTATTGAAGGAATAATCTGTCCCAGCCTACTTCAGTTTCCACCCATGGAATAGATACGCATAATGGTCTAGGGTAAAGTCAGGACCAGAGCAGCAGTGAGAGCTAAGCTGTATTTCAGGTCCTGTCAGTCCTTCAGGGAACCCAGAGGCACTACTTTCTAGTGGTTTGAGTATCTCCAGAGTGGTCACTGGCAGTGAGCTGGGAAATGCTTGTGGCAGCTTCCGTAGCCAAGGCAGCAGGGTGTACTGGATGCTTACGCCTCCTTGAGCCACATCAATAACGTGAAGCATGACTGGTGTCTGTGGAAGCGACAGTTCTGAAGCATCTGCCTTTTCTCTCTCCAGGCAGGTCCCATGCACAACACCCCAGGCTCCTGGGTTGTAAACAGCTGCCAGCACAAAGAAACAACCAGGGATGTTTGCTGGCTGCCAGAGCTGGACCAGTCGTAGCTTGTCCGGACAGTTCATCTCTATTAGAGATGCCTGGGGAAAGTTAACTGACTCACAGCAAGCCAGCAGAGGAGACCTCAAGAGCAGCCCTCAAAACCCTCCATAGGGTGAGAGCAGTATGTCCGTGGGGAGCCAGCCACTTCTCGGAACTGAGAATTCTTTGGGGATGTGTCGGAAGTCTGACACTGGTGAGCTGCCTGATATATGACCACAAAAGTTGACTGTGACAGAGAAGAGAGTTCTTCCGCAGAGAAGAAGGTGCAGTTGAAGAGGACACTGTGGTCATGTGTTTTCCTGTTAATCACCGTATCTTAGCCTATGCGGACCATAATCAGACTTAAAAAACAAAAATTGTGTAGCAAATGATGGGCTACATGGTTTACATCTATCTATCTTCTTATATAACCGACCTCAGAAGTGACCTCCCAACCCCCTTTCAAATGATGTTGGTCACACTGGCACAGGATAAGAAACTGCATCCAAAGGAGAACTATAAGAAGGCAGGCGTGCTAGGGACTGTCTTAGCAGTGGCTTTCAAAGCCAGTGGTCCTGCTGCTGGGGGCTTCTCAGACTCTCCCCTCACTTCCACATCCCTAATATGGACTGCTATTCTCTTACAGAATGCTGTGGTTTTTCATTGTTCCTGTCTTAAGCCGCTGTGCTGCCCACTGGTTCCTCCTTCTTGCCGCTGCAAGGATGGGCTCTCAAAATGAGATTCAGCTGTACACACGCATGCACGCACGCGCACATACACACTTCCTGACCTAGCTTAAAGCCTATTGCCCATGTAATGTGAGGCAGGCTCCTTAGTGTGAACATGGGTCCTTCTGTACCCTCCTCCCTCCCGGTGCTCCAGCCTGGTCCGCTCACACCTTCTGCTCCAGTCTTACAGTCAGGCCACCCTAGTCCTGCCGTACTGTGCATCTGTAACGCTCCTTATTTAGCTGCCGCTCCCTTCGTCTCTCTCTACCTTCCTCTAACAGGGTTGCATTAGGATCCAGAGCACAGACTCGGGATCTGCCACCTGCTCGCTTTTCTGGCTTGGCTAGTCATGTAAACTCTCAATGTCAGGCATTGATCAAATTACTTATATGCATTTTCAATAATAATTGTTCCTTGTTCAGAACTAAGTTCACACACCTGTAGGCAGAGCTTTCTTTAGACCACCAGCTCCCGAACAATGACACAGAGACTTTTTATTTATTATGAAAGCTTGGCCTTAGCTTGGCCTTGTTTCCAACTGGCTCCTAAAACTTAAATTAACCCATTTATATTAATCTGTGTTCTGCTGTGTGGCTCATTATCTCTCTTCCATTCTGTACATCTGACTTCCTCTGCATCTTGCTGGAGAATCCCCTGCCTCTCAGATTCTCCCCACCTCCCCAGGTTCCTATCTCTGCCCAGAAGTCCCACCTATTCTCTCCTGCCTAGCTATTGGCCATTCAGCTCTTTATTAAACCAATCAGAGGTGCCTTAGGCACTAAGGAAAGACAGAGGCACATCTTCACATAGTGTGATCAGTGTCCTGCCACAGATACCAGTTCCTTACCTGTCATCCTTCTAAACTTCTAAGACAGATGCCCTCCCCCCAAGCTTTCTTAGCACCCTGGTAGAACTCTAATTCAGTAGCTACTATATTGTTTTTGAGGTAACCCTTTTTTGTGCTCATCTTTTAAAAAATATTTTTATTAATTCTTTGAGAATCTCATACAATGTATTTTGATAATATTTCCCCTCTCCACTTCTCCCTATCTATCCATCTTTTAAACAATAGGCTCTTTGAAAGCAGGGTCCATTTCCCAGTGTTCTTTGTTACATCAATACTCAGTACAGGCTGGGCCAGTAAAGGTGGCCCTCTAATTCCATGTATTATACATCTATAAAGTCAACCAACCATGCAGCAAATATATGTTTTAGAAAATAGGAAGGAATATGAGAAAATTATATTTCATGCAACTATGAAAATGTCACAGTGAACTGAATCCCACAATTCTGTATAATTGATATGAACAGAAAAAAAAATTTGTATCTATGCAAAATGGACTTTTTTTCTTTCCTTGCTCCCCAGACAATGCAGGACAGCTATCTACATAGCACTTACATTGTGTCTGGCACCTAAGTGACACAGCTAATTTAAACTACAGAAGGGATATGCTTAGGTTCTCTGCAAATGCTACATGATTTTTTGCTCAAGGCATGCCTAGGTGTTGGCGTTCGTGGGCATCCGAGACCCGGCCCTCCTCAGATTTTGAAGGAGATGTTGATGAACTTAACTCAGGTGGCCGTGCCTGTTGGATATCCAGGCAAAGCCACCGGCAATTGTCAAGCAAACAAAGACAGTAGAGATGAGACGCTAAACACAGAAAGGAAAAGAAACCATAACAGAAATAACTCCCTTTGCTAAAACCAAACAGTGACTGTGAACTACCCGTCAGAGCAGCTCTCCTGCACACAGTACTGATTCTGTGGGCCCGTCCCGTGGATGGAGTCACACTGAGAAGCAGTGTGATTCTCCCATGCTGTCTTCCCCAGGCAGGATGGGTTTGCACACACCTGCAGCCTTAGACTCAGCTGGAGGACAAGCACAGGGCCCTCCCGGCAGATCACCCTCCGCCCTCCTCAGCAACCACAGGTTCACCTCCTTGTTGCAGGCAGGCAGGCAGATCGACGGGACCAAGACAGTGCAAGGCGAGCTAAGGATGGATTTTATAGCAAGCTTTTCTGCTGATTTCTCTTTCAAAGTTGTCTTCATGAGAAACGTTATCAAATGAGCCTTCTGGGTGTCACAAAAAATGAGTTCCTCACCCATACCCCCCCAAGGCCCATTCAAGGTCTAACTAAAATAACATGGGAATCAAGGAACTTTGTCTCCCCTGATCCTGGAGCAGGGCAGGCTTGTGTCTTAGACACACCTTATATTTCATTGTGTTAAATCTGTGTGAAAACAATTCTGTTCCTAAATTAGTTCTGCCAGGTGTTTCTACAAAATACTTTCCATATGACAGCAGCTCTTGTCACTGTCCTGCTGGAGATGAAGCATGAAAAAAAAATGTTATATGGCCCTGACTTTGTCTAGGTTTGGTTTCCTGTCTCCAGTGACATCATTTTAAACATTGGCTTTTTTTTTTCTTTTCCAAATGGCCTGTATGTGCTGTAGAGCCTGTTTGCTATAGGCCTTGGCATGTGGCTGTGGAAATATTAAATCATTCCACATGAGTATGTGTTTGCTTCTCCAGGTAGATTTTGGGATTTACTTGAGAATTGTGGTTCTGTCTCCTCTTCCTCCTTCTCTACCTAATTCCATTTTCCTTAGGAATGCCACAGTGCAGGGTTCATTAAGTGAGAACCAGTCATTTCTGACGGATTGGTTCTCTGATCTAAAAAAATACCCTGTGTCACTTTGAATAGAGTGTGGCATGCGTAGAATAAAGTGCTTCCCCAGCCCCATCCTCTGCCTATAGTTCTCACAGCAGCCCTGACTGTGAGTGCCATTCCCCCTTGTGATTAGGAAAAACAGGCCAGAAGCATGCATCAGACCCGGATGGTCTAGTTGGAGTTCACTCACGCCGCCTGTGGAACTGACTTCCAGTCCTTTCAACCAGCAATTTCTCTGGAGTCATCGCCTGGCAAGCATGGAAAGTGTGCTTGTCAGCCTGGTGGATCTCAGGCATCTCTGACAGGAGCCACTCACTGAGTTAGAAGTTGGCTGCAAGGCCTAGCAGGTATGTCCTTTCCAATGACTCACAAGCCAAATGGAGCTGCATGGGACCACAAGCAGCAGTGTAGATATGACTGTGGCCCGCCGTAATAATTATAAGCATACTTACAGCATTATAAGAATTTTCACAGTGTTTCTTGTGACTCAATTGCTCAGTTCTCAAGCATGAAGTCTATAGATGACAGCATCCTGGCACTATGCTAGAAGGATGGACAGTCCTGGCCCTGACTTCCCACTCTGGTCTTCATTTCTAGAAAGTCCTTGTTTCTATTCCCTTTAACTAACACATGCGGATGTCTCATTGCTTGCACCCAGGCTGATGGTTTTGGCAACAATTTGTTTGCTGCTCCAACATCCTCTACCTACTCATCCCCCACAGTGTGCATGGGGAATAATGAATACTCCAATCCCATGTTCCAGTTTAGACTGCACAAAGCTGAATCTACACTCCAGTGACAACCCTCGCTCACACAGAAGCATTGCTCCCCCCTCCCCCTGCCCCTCGCTTGCCAGTTGATACACAGTGGATTGCCTCTCTCCTGCACTTATTAACAAAATATCAAGGTGACCTCAAAATCTAGAGCTCCCTTAGATCTGTTCCCGTGAACACAGAACAGCTACCACTAAGACCACTAAGGCCTTGAGTGTGGACAATTTTAAAATTCACTCTGCTTTCTAGAACATTCCCTAACGTCCCTCATCATGATGCCCAGAGTTAAGCTGCTAACCTCATGTGACATCATGATCCAGCCTTATGTCAAAACACAGTAACTCTGCTAAAGAGAAGAGAGTTTGGATTACAGCCCTTTTACGATTCGGTTTAAGAACTGTTTATAGCCCTAGTCCCAAACGCGTGCCAAATTGTGTGGCGGCTGTGGGCAGCGGGGCAGAGTGATGGCAGTATCATTTCTCAGTTCCCACCTCTTCAGAGCTGGAAAGCTCCTGTGGACTTGGTTCTTGCGTGGGCCTCAATGCAATGCTATTTTACAAAAAAAAAAAAAAAAAGAGTAGAAACTGTTCTTCAAGGATCAACATACTCATGTCACCTCCAGACCCTGCTCCTTCCTAAAAACCCATTTGACTTTATTGTTTCCCCATTCCCCATTCTGGGACTCTCAGGTTTACTGAGCCCAGTGTGGTAGGTACAAAACAAGCCGGACATGAACGGGCTATCTCTGGCAGAGTATATTCCTGGCTGAGGGACAAGATTATACGTGGTGAAAAATACAAGTGAGAATACGGCTGTGTCCCAGGAAGGCTTCAGAACAGAGAAGCTTAAAGGGAAGGAAAGGAGGTGGCCCAAAACTATTTCAGAAGGAACATAGTCTCCACAAAGAGATAATGCTTAGGGAGTTGGAACTCCTTCTCACTACATCCCTGCCCAGAGCTGATGTGCACTGACCGGTACATC
The DNA here is from genome assembly GCA_902168405.1 of Peromyscus aztecus. NCBI lineage: Eukaryota > Metazoa > Chordata > Mammalia > Rodentia > Cricetidae > Peromyscus > Peromyscus aztecus. The sequence continues at coordinate 53,959 of CABHPQ010001943.1, forward strand.
CAGGCCACTGTGTGCTCAACTCAGCCTTCCTCGATTCACAGAGGCATTAAGGCAGTGTGGTTCTCGAGAGTAATTCATGATTGTGTGATCTCATAATTATATCTAGCTACACAGAGTACGTCCAAGAATATTAACTAAATTGATAATTATTTTTATCACTCTATAATCAATAATGCATGAATATAGTATCAATAGATAGATGGTCTTTAGGATGGCTTGACTTATCATCCTTTATAACAATTCTCTTTTTCATTTTCTGTACAGTGTTTGATCAAATACACAAGACATTCATCATTGCACATGTCAGATGATTTTTTTTTTCCAGAATGTATATAGTCTCCTGGAAGTAATCTGAGCATGTTTCAGAGGACGGGGCTGAGCTAGGATACTTAACACAGTGAGTATTAAGTGCATTTTTCATTTAACAATATCTTCAGTTTATTATTGGTTTATTAAAATCCAATGTCATTTGTAAGTCTAGACGCATCTGCAGTTATATTAATAATACATTGATTAATATTAATATATAACATAGTCATATTAGTATACTAATACATACTATATAAGAATATATACACATGTTGTATAAGAATATATACAAAAATAAGTTTGTATATATTTGTATATGCACTTAATATTAAGATATCACTGTGTACATAATAAATCATATAATTTATAACCATCACTGTTGTCTTAGTTAGGGTTTCTATTGCTGTGAAGAGACACCATGACCACAGTAACTCTTATAAGGAAAACATTTAATTGAGGGGGCTCACTTACAATTTCAGAGGTTCAGTCCATTATCATTATGGTGGGGAGCATGGATGGCTATGTCTTGGCTCGCAGGGAACAGGAAGTTGACTGAGACATTTGGTGGTATCCTGTGCACAGGCAGCCTCAAAGCCCATCCCCACAGTGACACACTTCCTCCAACAAGTCCATACCCACTCCAACAAGGCCACACCTCCTAATAATGCCACTCCCTATGAGATTATGGGGGCCAATTACATTCAAACTACCACAGCTTTAGGACCTCCTTGTATAATAGCTTAGCCCTGTACATTCAACGCAGCAATTTTTTTAATATTGAAATTATTTTCTATTTCTTAAATTTTTGAGATAGAATACAGGGTAACGGGCTTCAGTGTGATGTTTTTGTTTCGTGCATATTTATCCTTGTACGTTGTTCATTTGCCCCTCTGCCATCTTCCTCTGCCACCTCTTGCTGCCCCCGTCCCCCTCAAAACAGTCCCTCTTTCTGCTTTCATGTCACAAATATTCTATTGTCCTCTCTTGTTCCCCTCACTCTCCCTTTAGACTTCTTCCTCCCTTCCCATAATACCCTTTCTCTCTCTCTCTCTCTCTCTCTCTCTCTCTCTCTCTCTCTCTCTCTCTCTCTCTCTCACACACACACACACACACACACACACACACACACACACATACACACGGTAACAAGGAAAAGTTAGTTAGTAAGGAATTATCTTGAGACTGTTAGATCTATTTTCCTAGCTCAAAGTTCCAGTATAATGACTTCTATGGCTTGTAGATGACCAAAAATACAAGACCTCAACTGAAGACTTGGGTCATTTGAGGAGTAGAGTCTGTTGATTGGTGTATGTAATTCCCTAGGTTTGGGTTAAATACCATTCTAAAACTCATGGACATCGGTTTGTTGAAAAAATTATTTCAAAGTGGATAGAGTCAAACATCCACACCTGGTCTTTGAACTGGCCCCAGCAAAGCAGTTGTGAGATTCGTTGCCCATGTGAACACTTAGCAAGTGTGCTAAGAGAACAGGCCTGGGTAACAAAGAGCAGGAACCCACTTTGGACCTGTGAGAAATGCAGACCCTTGGGCCTCATGGAAGGTGGGCTGATTGGGGCTCCTGTAAGACGAAGTGCTAAACAGTCTTATTAATAAAACCCGGAGCCAGATAACAGGGTTAAAACCTGAGAGGTCAGAGGAATAAGAAAAGCCATAGTTAACCTCATCTCACCAACTCTGCAGCTTCCAAAGAGACCTACTTCCTGTATGCCCATGCCTATAATGCCTTTCTGTTCTGCCAACTCATTTCCTCTCTGCCCAGATCCATCACTTCCTCTTCCAGCCCAGCCCTGTCACTTCCTGTCTGTCTATACAGACCTCCAGACCTTTATAATGAGTGCTGGGATTTAAGGTGTGTGCCACCACGCCTGGGTCTGTTCTCAGTGTGGCCTTGAACTCACAGAGATCCAGACAGATCCCTGCCTCCCGAGTGATAGGATTAAAGGCATGTGCTACCATTGCCTGACTTCTGTGTTTACTATAGTGGCTGGCTTTTTCTTCTGATCCTCAGATAAACTTTATTGGGGGACACAAATAAAATATCACCACAGGCTCCCTGCAGCCACCGACTAGTGTTTTGTCACCTGCCAGGTTTAGGGAACTCAGAGCTTGCCTCACTTTTCTGTCCATTCATAAGGAGGTAAGATGACCATTCCCATCATATGGGAAGTGAGATCATGAAGCAGAATGCGTAGTGTTGTCTGTCAAAAGCCAGAATGGCTCAACAACATTCTCTTTCTCTTATGTGCCCCCCCTTCTCATTGTTGGTTAAGAAAGCACACAAGGGCTGGAGAAATCATTCAGTGGAAAAAGCGCTTGTTACAGAAGTGTGAGAACCTGAGTTCAAAATCCCCAAACCTAGGTAAAACCTAGCATGATAGTGCACATCTCTAATCCTATTGTTCCCACAGACAGATGGAAGGCAGAGACAGGAACTCCTGAGGCTGGCTGGCCCTGGCTTGTGCTGCCAGCCGCACACTGACGTCATCAGTGGTGACCCCTGTCTCAAGTTAGAAGGCATGGACTGACCCCCGAGGTCACGCTTGAGCACACATCATACACACATATACAAATACTATACACACATAATACAATGATAAAAATGAAAAGACATGAAGCCAGAACTCTGAACATCTGTCTATCTGTCTTGGGTTTCCACAGAAATCCATTCTCACAGCAAGTGATTAAGATCCGTCTGACATCCGCTGTGTGTTACTAAAGAAAACCAAAATTATATAAACAGGTTTCTGTTGTGGCCTTTCTTGGGCTCCTGTTTGAAAGCCAAGGAGGTCTGTGGCTGAGTGTTTTATGGTCAGGCCAGAGGCTTCGAGCAGCGGCCCTAATGGATGGATGTGTCGGATTGCAAAACCACCACTGGCAGAGGCTGCTAAGTCCTGTTTAGAGGACTGGCTCCATGTCTCACATTTGAGAACACAAACACATTGCTTCTTCTCAGTGAGACATGGCACTGGCTCAGGCTGCTATTGAGGCACCCAGATATTTCAGGGGCTGAGAAGAGGCCACGTAAAATCCAGCTTGACCTCCTATGACCATTTGCAAGCCGGCCAATCCCATCCTGTCTCTCCCTCTTTCCTTCAGTGCTTATGTAGCAAGTTTGACATTTGCCTTGATTACAAGCTTTGGACTTCTCATCTGCTCTTTCTTCCTCAGGTAGAGGCCAGCAGACTTCTATAAATAGGCAGCTAGTAAGTATTTTAAGATTTGGGGGCCATAAGATCTCTACGGAATGACTCAAATCTGATGGTGTAGCTCAAAAGCAACCAGAAGCAATATGTAAACAAGAAGGAGTTTCTGTGTTTCAATAAAACTATTTATACGAATATAGGGCTGGCTGGATTTGGTCCCCATGGGCTGTATCCTCCTGATCCCTGATTTAGAGTCTCTAAATATCTAATGATGGCTGGGGAGATGCCTTGGTTGCCTTGGAAGCCGGGGACCAGAGGTCCATGTCCAGAACCCATATGAAAATGCCAGAGGTGGTGGTATATGCTTGGTATCTCAGTGCTGTCAACAGGTAGATCCCTGGAGCTCCCTGGCCAGCCAGTTAGTCTAATTGGTGAGCTTCAAAGCCAAGGAGAGAGCCTTTCTCAAAGGAGATAAATAAGCCTTTCTAAGGATGATGTCCAAGCTTGTCTATTGACCTCTACATGTGTGCACACATGCATAGTATACACATATGCATATACACATGCATCAAAAATGTAATGAAAAGGGTTCAGATGACAAGTCAGCAGAATAATTCAGAGGTCAAGGTTCGTTTCCAGTACATACGTAGGTCCTGGACTGTGATGAGACATGCACTGGGTCATGGGAAAAGAACAACACTAATTGTCCCTCTGGCCCAGCTGGCCCAGCACACATTCTGAAGCTAGTTTGCTCCCACCTCAAGGGGAAAATACCTGCTTTCCCGTGACCAACTCTTAATGAAGATATCACCTCAGTTGAAGAACAGGCCAAGAGAATCCCAAAAGAGGGATGAGAACCTGTATTCTAAGACAGGAAGGAAGACAGCTTGATGCTGAGGAAGCAGGAGGCCAGAGCTCAACCCCCAACGCTGAGTGAGAGGAGTCCAGAGGCTGGACTCCCTGCAGCAAATCAGGGTACACTGGGCCAGGGGTGTGGAGATGGTTGAACTGGCCCTTTGGCAGAGCACTAACCTGGAGGGTCACCCGTCTCTGGTTACTCTGTATCTACTCATGAGGAGCTCTGAGGGAGTGAGGAGTCCTGGGAGGCTGTGCTGCAGAAACCAGCAGACAGACATTCTCCCCTCGGGGCAGGAAATGGCAGTTCGCTTCTTTTCAAGGCAGCCAGTTTTGTTTTAGGTTGTACTTATTTTGTTTTTCCAGAGTAATACATACATTTCACCTTTGCAAATATCCATTTATAAATCACATATTCAGGCTTATTGAACTTTTTAAAAGAAAACTGGGATTTTTCTATCATTTCCCTAATGATTTCTAAGCTCTTTATATACTAAATATATCAATTTTTATAGATGTCTGCAATATTTTCATTTTAAACCTATATAATAATATACATTTTCTTTGTTTTGAATTTATCTTAATTAGTATACAAAGCAAGGTTTCCTTTTGCATTTTTATACAGGCTTAGTGATGATTAAAGTTTCACCTTCTCTCCTCCAATGCTCTGCTTTCCCTCCCCATGTGTACCCTTCTATTCCAAACATCCCCCTGTCCACATTCATGAGTTCTACTCAGGCAGCCATTCATAAGGGATGTCATTGGGTTTCCTGTCCCACAGTCATTTCTCCCAGCTACTCCTTCAAAGTTAGCCCCCCGCTTTTGTTGAGTGTCCATGTGACAAGGCTAACTCTTCTCATTATCGATGTGCATAATCTGTTTGTGGATGGGTATGTAACACCCCACCCCTCAACACACACACACACACACACACACACACACACACACACACACACACACACACACACACACACATACTCATTGAAAACACAGAACAAAGCCTGCTTAGGGACATCTGGTAAGTCAAACATAGGGTAAGTAGCACTCAAGGGGTTAATACAGTGTTAACAAGGGGTTAACACTGAAACTAGTCTGGGCTACATAGCAAGACTCTGTTTTAAAACAAAATAAAGAGAGGAAGGGAGGGGAGCATGTGTCCTTCAGTGGATATTGTCCATGTGGTGCTTAGAGCAACGGTAGCCAACTGTTCATCCCAAGGCAGTCACACAAGGAAAAACAAGACAGTACTAACCTCAAGCTGCCCGACCTTGACACTTTTTTATTTTTTATATTTTGAGACTGGGTTTCTCTGTGTAATAGTTGTGACTGTCCTGGAACTCACTTTGTAGAGCAGGCTGGCCTCGAACTCACAGAACTCACACTCTGCTTTCCAAGTGCTTGGATTAAAGTTAACACTTCTTGTTATTGGGAGAGAAAATGTTCCTTACTATATAAAGCAGAGGGCTCTGTGGTGGTTTGAATTAGAATGCCCCACCCCAGGTTCATATGTTTGAATGTTTGGTCCCCAGTTGGTGGAACTGTTTGGGAAGGATTAGGAGGTGTGGTCTTGTTGAAGGATTTGTGTCATTAGGGGTGGGCTTTGAGGTTTCAAAAGCTCACTCCATTCATAGTCAATTTTCTCTGCCTCATACTTATGGATTAGATACAAGCTCTCGAATAAGCTACAGCACCATGCCTGCCTGCCCTCTGCCATGCTCTCCACCATGATGGTCATGAATCCTAGCAGTCTGGAACCAATAGCCCCCAAATTAAATGTTTTATTTTAAGTGGCCTTGATCATGACATTTTGTAGCAGCAGTAGAAAAGTAGCTAAGACAGCTTCCAACCATTCAGCTTCTCTGGACCACACTGGATGGAGAAGACCTGTCTTGGACCACACACTGCGTATAGTGGAACATTTATAACATAAACCTGCTTGAGTGGGCTATGTCCTGCTACCAGCTGAACCCCACATGATACATAGTTCTGTTTGCTCATCCAGAAATCAGTTTGACTTTCAAGCTCTGCCCCTTCCAGCTCCCAGATTCCTGCATCCACTGAGACCCTTCCTTCTACCCATTTGGAGGTGTGGGAAATGTACCTGCTCCTGCTCACATGAGCAGCCTCGAAGTTCAGGTTCAACTTGTTAAGGTTTCACCAGGAAACACTGGACAGGGAACACTTTCTGGAATAGTTACTCACTGACTGCGGGGACTTCAACTGATTATTATTATTATATGGTCATGGATGGGGAAGTGGAATAGATTTAGCTCAGGGGTAGAGCTCCTTGCTCACTTTTAAATTCATGACATTGTGTGTGTGTGTGTGTGTGTGTGTGTGTGTGTGTGTATTCCTAAATACAACCTGATCAGTCTGTATAATGTTATTTGTAGATGTGTTTTCAGGGCTGACTATTTGGTACTGGGTAACTCACTGGTGTGCTCTTCCCTTAGGAAGACCATTTCTCTCTCTCTCTCTCTCTCTCTCTCTCTCTCTCTCTCTCTCTCTCTCTCTCTCTCTCTCAGCATTCCTTAGTTGCCTGTAGTTCTTTGTGTAGGATGGAGGCCTGGTGGGCCTTCCCACAACTCCTTTGGTATGTCTATTATGATCATCCTTGTTCAGCTCATGTTTATGCAGTCACAATGATGAGATTTTATGGTTGTAACTTCTGACACTGCTAAGAGACACAATCTTACAGAAAACTCTGTTCCTCTGACTCTCGCGATATTTCCACTCCCTCTTCCACAATGATCCCTGAGACTGGAGTTCAGAAGTTGTTTTGTAGATGTGTCCATTTCCATCAGGGCTAGGCTCCATAACTCTGCGTTTTAATTGGTAGTCATTTTCTCTAATAATCTCTGTGTGTTGCAAAGAGAAGTTTCTTTGATGAGGGGTGAGAGCTATATTTATGTAGGGTATAAGAACAAATATCTCAAATGTAGTTAGGAATAGTGCTGAGGCAATGGTGTTTGTAGGTTCTCCTAAAAAATCCATGACTTCACGGGGCCTGAGTAGACGGCTGGGTTTCTAGTACCAGGCATAATTTGCGTCTTGTTGGGTGAGTCTCCAGTTTAACTGGGAGCTGCTATTAATCATCAAGGTATGCATGACACAGTGCACCTTTTGTAGTACTGTGCCATGCTGATCATCATCGTGGTTCACAGGTTTGTAGATTGACAGGACTGTCGGGGGCTTCCTCCCTCTGGAAACTTGTGTGGTGCCTTCTGGTTCCATGAAAGCAAGTCCTCAGGGAGGAGGCATTCAGGTCAGTGCCAGCCCAGGGGCACCAGGGCCCTGTGCCTGAAGTGCTTGGTTTCTTCAGCAATAGGGACTAACCTTCCACCCCTGGGGGACCACCCAGGGCAATAGCAATAGCCTGTAGTGTTTTAGGAGTCTCTTGGATAACCCTGACCAAAAAGAGGGCTCTCATATCTAATGTTGAGTTTGCTTTCATTTTTTTAAGGTGATCTTTGGCTCTTGGAGGGAACATTGTCAGCCCAAATGGGAAATTTTTATTTCAATTGTCTATGTATATTTATACACAGACTTTTGTGTATTTACAGGTTTTCTTTAGGTAGACAGTTAATAGTATGATTCCTTAGGACTTTTTCCAGACATCCTTACTGTTATTTTAACCATCTTCTTTCCTTCTTCTATTTAGATCTCCCCCTTTCCCATTTCCCCAGTCAGACCACTTATACCCTGATATTTTCTTCCCTATTGCTCCCTCACTCCCCACCCCCGACAATGGTCCGTTTTTACTTCCCTGGTCTTTGCAGTTATTGTAGGTGACATGCTCACATCTGAAGATTTGGAGCAAGGAGCCTCTGGTGAGAGAGAACATGTAGCATTTTTCTTTCTGAGGTTGTGTGAGCTCACTCATTATAATCTTTTCTTTTTTTTTTTTTTTTTTTTTTTTGGTTTTTCGAGACAGGGTTTCTCTGTGTAGCTTTGCGCCTTTCCTGGAACTCACTTGGTAGCCCAGGCTGGCCTCGAACTCACAGAGATCCGCCTGCCTCTGCCTTCCGAGTGCTGGGATTAAAGGCGTGCGCCACCACCGCCCGGCTATAATCTTTTCTAGTTCTATCCATTTGTCTGGAAATTTCATTTTTTTACAACTACATAGTATTCCTTAGTGTATATGCACCACATGTTCCTTATCCAGTCGTAACTGAAGGACATTTGGGTCATTTCTATTTCCTAGCTATTATGAAGAGAGCAGCAGTGAGTGTGGTCCAGCAAACATCTGTGGAGCAGGCCATCGAGCCCTTTGGGCCCATGGCAAGGAGTGGTAGAGCTGGTGACGGAGCTTCTTGCACTCTCTTGTCAAAACTTACCGAGTGTCTCCCAGGTGCCAAACAGATTCCAAGTGCTGGGTCACACAGCTGTCCTTCTCACATGGAGCTGTTTCCAGTCATGAAGACAGAGGACAAATTATAATTAAATATGGTTTCAAGTAATCATGAGTGAAATGAAGGGTATTGGGAACCTAGAAGGGGTGGCATCTTCTAGGTCACGTAGAGCAATGGGTAATGTGTATAATCCAAGCATGGAAGGCTGCATTTCCCCTTTCCTGAGACCCATCCAGGCTTCCAAGGGACCACAATGACACATACTTTAACAAGAAAAGTTTTCTTCATGGTCTGCATAACGCTTCTTGCTTTCAGGAGCCATAGGGTAGGACAATGGAGACCACAAGTTGGTCTTCCCGGATAGACCAGATACTTCCCAAGAATTCCTCTGGAAAAGACCGAGACTGACCCCATAAATTTCCTGGCTGTCAACAGAAGGTAGGTAGGCCCTCCTGGACACATTCCTCTCCATGAAGACCTGAAGGTAACATATGAGCAGTTGAAACACAGCCCCTGACTTCACACAGGTTTTCGTCTTCAGAGGCTGGCCGTCAATCAGAGCTATCTACAACTAATAGTGTGTCTCCCAACTATTTCTAACGTCCTCTGCCCAGCTCTGTGAAGCAAGATCTGAGGCAAACCTCCTGTGCGGGCCCCCCGAGTCTTTTCATGGGCTCGTGAGGTCATTTTTCTTCCCGCTTTGTCTTCCCTGGAGTGACATCAACTCTTTGCTCCTGTCACACCCCTGCAGATGTTCCTCTCTCCTCAGGGCAGCGGTGCTCGGCATTGAGATCGGGCAGCTGCTGGAGTCCCAGGGTACAGTGTCCTTCCTTCATCCTGGCCTCCAGCCCTCCTCTGATCTGGACCCTCCCGGATCACCCTGGATCAGATGCTGGAGCCCAGTGCTCTGCCTTTTCTGCAGACATAGCCTTGTCGTTACACGGATACTGTCCAAGGCCATGCATGGATGCAGGGCCAACACAGCTGGTCCCCAGGGGACGCTCAGTCAATCTGCTGCGTCAGAAAGCCAGAAACGAAGGCATTAGCTTGATGGAGTTCCTGTAAGAGCCGATCTGTTTTACTTTTAGCTGAATTTGCTCTAGTCCTATATCTAAGCACAGAACTGGTCTCCTCGGGTTACAAGATCCCACACAGTAAACAGCACCATAGCAAACACATCTGCTTTTTCTCCATGACGCCCATCTTCTCTCAAAGGTACCCTGGAAAGCAGCTCAGCGCAAGTGCAAAAGAAAGCAGTGCCCAAAACCAAGCATGGCCAAGGAATAAAACAACAGAGAAAGATCTGCTACCTACAGCAGGTAGCAGGGAGGAGGAGTTCTTCTCAAAGTAATGCCTTCTTCAAAGGACCCATGGGGACTTGTGGGACATATACATAGTCACGTGGGAAAGCACTTCAGGCTCTGGCTAGTTCCTGGGCATGCTTAATGAAGGACTACATTTCTGAGCATGCTCAGTCTAAGGTCGTAGTTCAAGAAGGAAAGATGGCAGACACTTGTTATGTATGTTTAGCTCAATCAAGGACTTGGTATAAATGTTTGGACACTTAAAATGGCAGGCAGGAATGCTTTGGGGCATGCTCAATTTGCATCAGGAAGGTGGTAGACAAGAATGCCTCTGGGCATGTTTAGTTTACTTCAAAAACTTTTAGCTTGGTGTTTCCCAGAAAGAGCTGGCCCAACGAAGCTGAGTAAGGTTGGAGAGTGTGATGTCCTCCACCCTCATCACCAGACCAAAGAGATGTCAGGGTGAGGAGTGGGTAGCTGCCTTTGACTGAGGAATATGGTCACCAAGTGCCTAATCTATAAAGAGGTCTGGGGGTGAACCCACAGCCTCTCATTCCTTACTCCCCTTCCCTTCCTGTCCCATCACCTCACTGGGTTCATCCAGAAGCGAGAGGGTACAGGAGCCTGTTGAGGTGATCTGTATGTGCCAGACTCCCAGCAAACATGCAGATTTGATGCAATAGAAAGTAGAGAATGAAGGTCAGATGGAGGAAATCGGCCCCCATCTGATTAATTTCCAGAAAGATGAGCTGGACATTCTGTATCAGTGTCTTGCCATCTGAATTAGGAGTTGTGGTAAATTACAATCTCTTAACCCTGGGAGTACTGTGAAAGCAGCAATCCCTCGAGGACCAATAGAACATCTCTCAAGCCTCCTTCAGTAACTAGGCCAGTGGTCCTTCAGCCTCTGTTTGAATGCCTCCATTGAGTACCGCACTTCAATCTGGGACACTTCCTTTTCTGTTTTTATTGCCTTGTTGATTTTGTCTTTTTTTTTTTTTTTTAACCTTTTGGAGGCAAGGTCTCACTCTAGTTAGCCAAGGCTGACCTGATGTTTCCCTTCTGCCTCAGCCTTCCAAGTGCTAAAATCAAAGGTGTAAGCCACCATGTCCAGAAGGTTAGGACACTTCTATTTACAACACTCCCTGCCAACTAAGAAGTTCTTAGTTTTGTCTTTAGAAGTCTGATTCTGATGCATAATCCTAACTAATCTTATCAATAAAAACCAGGAGTCAGATATCGGGGTAAAACCTGAAAGATCAGAGAAGTAGGAGAGCAGCCACAATTGCTTCCTTCCTCTTCCGTTCCTCCAGTCCACCTTATCACTTCCTGTTCCTCTCTGTACAAACCTCCAGACCTCTATGGTTAACTAGTGGCTAGCTCTGCCCTCTGACTCCAAGCGACTTTTGTTTGTCAGAACACAAACTATCACACAACAGAATATAGTCATCAGAAAACTATAGATCTCTATTTCCCGGACATGCTTGAGTCCTCACACTCTCTATTTTGTGTACTTTCTTAAAAGGAAGTCAAGTGGAAGGGTTGAGGCCATAAAGCAAGTAATAGCCAATTCCTCAAGCAAAAACAGAAGAGGACCCAGCTGTGTGAAGGGAGAGGAGACCGCTCCTCTTATATAGACTATCACCGAACAGCCTAAAAATGCAAGTGTGATGAAGAAACCCCAGAGACTCCTAGCTGGGGTCCTTCAGACAGTGGTAATTCTATTAAAACAAACAAAAAAAAAAAAAAAAACACATGCTCTGGATTCGTGAGCCAACTCCATCTCTCCTTATCAAGACAGAAGAAACCAAGCACCATGACAGCCAGCAGCCAGGGTCATTCATGAAAACCTAGCAGCTAAAAAGACTCATTGCCCACTTGGAGGCCCTTGCTGTTGCCAGTTTGTCATATTTCATCTGTTTAAGACTCCAGCGTGCAGAAAGTACTTCGTGGAGAAAGAGGTGGGTCGTTTGCATGAATCAGTGTAGAGTTTAGACAGTAGTTTATTTGTTGGGCTCGGAACACATGAGAAATGGAGGAGAGGTTTGTTTACAAGAGCAGAAGGTAGGTCAAGCCAGCTGGCACCATGCCTCAAACAAATAATCAAGAAACAACTAGATCAGTGTGAAGCTTGATGGGAAAGTTAGGAGTGGAGAAGGCAGAGGTGGGGGGGGGGGCTTCTGTGGGAGATAAAATGGTTCCTGAGTCCCCTGGTCACCACACTCACTACAGAGCCTCGTTGGTGCCCATTTCCGACCTCTTATCACCTGTCACCACATAAGCCTTGCAGCTGGAGCCTGGATGTTGGCCTTTTCCCTTTTCACCACTTTTAAGAGTTACATTGAGTTTGGTTGGCTCAGCTTCCTGTATTTCTATTGGGCATGTATAGACCTAGAAATATCAGAGTAGGACTATGAAAGAAACCTGAGTCCCTTCCCTAGAAGCCATGTTAAAGCCCATGCATGTGGCTCACGCCTTTGATCCCAGCACTCAGGAGGCAGAGGCAGGCGGATCTCTGTGAGTTCAAGGCCACCCTGGTCTACATAGTGAGCTTTGGGATAGCCAGGGCTACATTTTTGAGACCCTGTTGGGAGAAAACACACACACACACACACACACACACACACACACACACACACAAACCAAACAAACAAACAAAAAAACCCAACATGCTGGTGTGTGCTTATAATCCCAGCACTGGGGGGAGAGGGTGAAGACAGGTAGATTCCTGGGGTCGCTGGTCACTAGCCAGCCAGTCTAGCTGAATCTGAGGGCTCCAGGCCAATGAGAAACCCTATCTCTGAAAACTGGGGAAGGGGGTAGCTTCTGAGGAACAACACCCAGGCTTGTCCTCTGGCCTTCACACATGCACACACAGATGAACCCACACACACATAACATGAACATACACAATGAAGTTTTAACTGTCACTCTCCCTGTGCTGAATAGACTCGGGTGCAATAGTAGCCTTGCATTTGTTAATATTTATATTATAATATAAATATATTTTAATTTACATCTATTAAATTCACTTTTTGGCTGTATTTCTAGGTTTTCATAATCACCATTAGACACCGATCAGTTCATTTACTCCAAAACTTTCCCTCATGCTGAACCTCATGCTGTGGTTAGAACCTCCATATGCCTTCCTAACCCATGGAAACTTCTCCCATGGAAACCTCCTCACCCATGGAAACCACTGGCAGAATTTCGTCTCCTCCAAAACAACACTAAAATGGAATTATACAATAGATATATCCTTCTGAGTTTCTATTTGTCGCATTTTATTAAGAAGTCAAAGAGCCCAGAGAAGGTTAGAAACGTGCCCAAGACACACCACTAGAAAAGCTGACCGGAAATGTGAGTGCAAAGTCACCAATTCTCAGTCTTATTCTTCTGCCTGGGCCTTGGCTCGGTCCTGCTTCACCCCAGTTTCTCCAACACCTTCGTGAAGATATACAAAGGCGCTGCTTCCGCCGTGGATGCACAAGGATTTTGGAAAGTATAAAGTAGTTTGCATAGGACACACATGGCTTATTGTCTCCATCAGTCTTTCTCCCTTGCCAGGCATTTTGCAGGAAAACAGTGAGTCCTGGAATTACCCTCCCTAAACTCAGCCATGGCCTTCAAACCAGACATTATCATCTGTATGGAAAAATACACACACACACACACACACACACACACACACACACACACACACCCCTACATGTGTCAGCTTTAATGTAAGAAGAACATCATGCTGTCAAAGGACCTGCCTAGACAGGAAAAAACAAAGCACTATTTTGCACAAAAGAGGCAAAGCCACATATTTATTTAATGGGATCTGGAGTTTGTTTCGTCATCTGAAGGGATTTTGCTTTTCTCGAGACATGAAAGTTACTGCCATAAAGTAAAAATGGATTCAACTCTCATGTCACAAGAAGTCAACATCATCTGCTGGCCTGATGGTTTGGCCGTAGCTCTCCAAGTCCGCTCCTGCCAGAGGTTTTGAAATGTTTGCTCTTGTCTGCATTTAGCCGTCGGGATATTTAGAGACAGGGTGCAACCCCACACAGCACATCCCCCTCCCGATGAAGAGAAAGCTGCAAAGCTCTGGTGTTCTGGAAGCCACGTAAATGTGGCTCTGCTACCTTCTTCCGTCAGTCACTGTGCCTCCTAAACGCTCTCAAAAGCATCTGTTTCATTCCATGGCTGCTGTGTGCAAAGCAGTCCCAAAAATGGGCCCAGCAAAAACCTCTATCCCGGTGCTGCCCAAGCGAATTAAGAGGAAGCCGTAGCTTAGGGAGCGGAGTGTACGCGTGTGGGTTGTGCATACACGTGTTCATAAAAGTGGAGGTCCAAGGTCAACCTCTGTTATTACTCAGGAATAATCCACCTTGGTTTTGTTTGTTTGTTGTTTGGTGTTTGGTGTTTGGGGGTTTGTTTTTGTTTTGAGGCAGTGTCTCTCCGCGGCCTGAAGTTGACTGACTCAGCTCTGCTGGCTGACCTGTGAGCTCCAGGGCCCCACCTGCCCAGTCCCCTCAGCACTAGGATTATGAGCGCACAGCGGCGATCCCTCCACCTTTTTCATGTGAGCGCTTCGGCTTCACGCTTCGTCTGCAAGCGCTTCATCTACTGAGCTGGCTCTCCAGAGCCACAGCTGTACATTTTCTTTCTGAGTAGCCATACTTTTAAAAGGGGGAAGAAACAATTGAACTGCATTTTATTCATGGACTCGTAGTCAAAACAATATACCCCAAGCATGTCATCTGACTACAATGACTGAGATGATTTTCTTCTTCTTCTTCTTCTTCTTCTTCTTCTTCTTCTTCTTCTTCTTCTTCTTCTTCTTCTTCTTCTTCTTCTTCTTTTTCATATATTAAGTCTTCCGAATCCAGTAGCCACTTCACACTGATAGCACATCTCAACTTGAAACAGCCACATTTCAAGTGTCATCTGACATAGGACTAGTGACTAGTGCCGGGCAATGAAGTCAAGGATCAGAGGCAAGTTCGGATCTCAGCCAGACTCTTAGAGCTATGTGGCTGTGACACATTATTTACAGCCTCTGATCTTTGGTTTCCTAATCCAAACTGTGGCAATGATGCTCACAGACCAGCTGGACAGTAAAGTCATCAATGGAGACGAGTTATTAGAAGCATATTAATAACTGTTTTCACTGGTGTCGTCTCAGCATCTACCACCACCATCAAAAACATCCAACCACCCATCTACTCCTGAGCTTTCATGGTCGTGGGAGTCAGACTCACCACCTCCAAGCTATAAAAGAATAAGTCGAGTTTTATACATTTTGATTGTTAAATCGAATGTTGAAAAAGTGATTTCTTCCCTATACTTCCTCTAGCAGTACCCACGAAGCTGAAACACTGCAAATATTTTCTCTGGGCTATGGAGGTGGAAGTGGATGGAGGCTGAGGAAGCTGTAGTTCCTTATCAGAAAGTCACTGAAGGTTGGGGAAGAACACTGGCCTCCCTCTTTTGATGTGTGTTGATTGACTTGAGGGTGCACATCTGGCTTCTCATGTTTTTCTTTCTCTGGGATGCTTTCCTTATCCCACAAGATCACGTAACAAGGCCTCATCTTGAAGCCATCACTGCCATTCAGCTACCAGACGTTCTGCTTGGCTCAGTGGAAGGCACAGTGGGGGTGGGGGTGGGGGCTGAAGATCAAAACAAACATGGTTCCTACTGGGACAGTGGGGTAGAGTTTATAAAAGGTGTATTGTTTATAAAAGTACATTAGGCTGAAGGAAGCCACGGATAAGAGGGGAGGAACCTTGAAGGGAGCTACAGAGGAGCCGGGTGGCTCCAGCCTCGAAAGAGGAGACAGAAAGAAGCTCCAGCTGTACAGATGTTCCTCTCATTGCGATGGAGCTGTGTCCTGACACACCCACTGCGAGTGGAAAGTGCATTTAGCAATCCTGACCTACCAAACACTCTAGCTTAGCATATAGTCCATGGTTGAGTCCTCAGTGAAATGCCTGTTGCTCTTGGTATCCTCATAAAGTTGAAAACACTCTGAGTAAAACCACCACAAACTAGGATTGTGTATACTTGAGACGGGAGATGGATGAAGCCTTCAGTAGAAGATGGCAGCGAAGTGTGGAGGAAGGAGCAAGGGGAACCAGCCTCCTACCTCCCTCTAACACCTTCTGACAGGGCCCCGGCTGCCCCTGGGTGGGATGCAGAGGGAAGGGAAGCCACTGATGAACCCTGGTCTGGCTACACAGGGTTTTGTAAAGAATCGTGGAGAGTAGTTTGTTCAAGGAACAAATAAAGGGCCACTGGATCCCCTAGCCCTTCCTGAATGTGTGCACAGCTTCTACACGTGGGCAGGGTCTCGGAAGATAGCTAGCACATCCGGGACCTTCACACTCTACCCTCATGAACCATCAAACCCTTTTCCTTTCCAAAACCCGGTGACAGTGTCTCCATATTGTGTTGTAAGGTGTCCAAGGCCAGGAGTGTGTTTTACACAAACTGAAGTTGATGTGTTTTCTGGTAGTGGTGATGGTGGTGGTGTATGTTGTATTTGTGTGTGTATGTGTGTGTGTGTGTGTGTGTGTGTGTTGGGAGGTGTTTGTTTGTTTTTATTTGTTTGGCTCTGCTAGATTTATTTTAAGTCTTTAAGGTAAGGAAAATGTTAAATAAAAAAAATGATGCTCTCCCAAGCCAATCCCAGCACTTGGAAGGCAGAGGCAAGTGGATCTCAGTGAGTTCAAGGCCAGCCCGGTCTACATAGTTAAAATCCAGGTCAGTCAGGGCTCCATAATAAGAAACTGCCTCAAAAAAATTATTTCAGATTATGCTTTTTAAAAATAATTTAAAGTATTATGATAGAATCATTCTAATTTCTTTTTAGAAGGAAATAAAACCATATGATATATATATACTATATATAACATGTTTTTTAAATTTTATATTTTTTTTATATATAATAAGAAATGGATATGTATGGATCTATAAAAATGGATATTATATATACACATATATCCATTTCTTATTTTTTAAATTATCAAGGCAATTGACTGATATTTGCTGGAGTTCTATAGTAACAAAGACATAGAATACTTTTTGCCAGCAGTATTTGCTGAAAATGTTATTCCCACTTTGTCACTGGGTCACTGGGTGTGGTGTTTTTATTTGGTAAAATATGAAGGGTGAGGTATTTATGTGACAGAGTATTTGACTTTTGCCCTCTTTTTCTTGTCATAAAAAGTCCATCCCCGAGTAAAGTTAGTGAATAACTACTCACCTCTTCAGATCTTCACCCCACTGAACACTTAGTCACACATAGACTCACTTGTGACCACGTGTAGCCCATCAAAAGTAAACCGTTTTCTAGGACTTAGCCCAGCTCACTGCCACAGGCACACTTGTCGAGGCTCTCGTCACCAACATGTGCCCCAGGACGCTGTGAGTTACATTTACCTCAGGACTAGCTGGTTCTTAAAAAAAAAAAAAAAAATACAAAAAAGTATGCTTTATTATGGCATTTTAAAAACAATATCTGTTTTTGTTGTTTTCTTCCCCATCCCCCTACCTCCCTCATATCTTCCCAAATCTCTCATATTCCCTTAATTATAAACACTAAAAGTTAGGATTTGCATATGTGAGAGAATGTGTAATTTTTTTTTATTATTTTTTGTCATTCTTGGTTCAGGTCACCTCACTTCGTATATAACACTCTGTCATTCCATTCATTTTCCTGTAGATTTCATCATTTTATTTTTCATAACATCTGAGTAACATTCTGCTGTGTGAAGTCACCACATTCTCACTATCCATTCTTCTGCTGATGGCCATCTAGTTCCGTTTCCTGGAGATTGTGAGTAGTGCACCAGTAAACATGGACACTTAAGTCACTCTGTGGTAGCATACGGAGGTGTGTGTGCACATGTCCAAGAGTGACGCATGCTTGAATCTTAGTGTTGGGGAGGCAGAGGCAGGGGGCTGGCTCCCTGGGGTTGCTAGCCCGCCAGCCTAACCTATCAAAAGCTCCTGTTCAGTGAGAGACCACACCTCAAAACATGAGATGGGAAGCAACTGAGGAGGACACCCAACATTGACCTGTATCCCCACACACACATGCATGTCCGAGAGAGAGAGAGAGAGAGAGAGAGAGAGAGAGAGAGAGAGAGAGAGAGAACAGCACAATAAAAAAATACAAAAGAAAAGGCGAGCAGAGACTAATAACCCTACCATCATCTCACCATCATTCCACCACTTTGTGTTCTTTTATGACCTGGTCTCTCTCAGCAGTTCCAGGGGACCTCGCTAAGGAAAGCCAGTGTGACTAAATAAAGGCACGCAGAGCTCTGAGTTTCCTGAACGGCAGGATCAAAAGAAGACCTGCGACCTAGGAGTATCATGGGCGTTCAAGGGGGAATGTCCTTTTCTCTGCATGAAATTTGAAGAAGAGTGGTTTTTTATTCAAACATGTTGATCAAGATGGATAGTGTTTCCCAGAAGAGTGCTGCAAATGATAACTAAGCAAGCTCTAGGTTTTTCTGTTTCTTTTCTCAACATTGGATGACAACCAAAGTCTGTGTTTAATCACTGTCTCGGGTGTATTTCAGCTAAGAGTTAAAGTAATATCACCCAAATATATCATTTTTAAAAAGTCACTTTGAGAATCTGACTTAAGTTATAAGTTTATTGCTTACTGTCCATGTCATGATGAAATCACTAATAAATGTGCAAGTATTGTGTTCTTACAACAAAAGGGAGCTTGGGCCATCCTACTTTTGACCGAAAAGTCTCAAAGTATAGTCTAAAAGTCTTTATAATGGTGGTTAAGTGAATTTTAGATGCATGCTTTGAGCTGGGTATGGTATAGTGCACGCCTACAATTCAGAGCTGGAGGCAGAAGGCTCAGGAATTCAAGACCAGCCTCAGCTACACAGTGAGTTCAAGGCCAGTGTGGGCTACATGAGATTCAGTGTCAACATAACAAAATAAAAATAAATAGAGCTTTGAGGTTCCTAGTCCAAGCACAATAGAGACAGCACACTCAATCCTGGGTCTCCTACTGAGTGCAACTCTAAATCCCGACAGAGTGAATAAAGCAGTTAATGGAGGTGCCTGAGAAGTAAAGGGTAGTACAGTGATTAGAGGCAGAGACTAGAATTTGAATAGCCACCAAAGAGGTGATGAGTTTATCACTTCCCTGGTGTCCCCTGCCCTGAACACACCATTGCCCAAAGGGCAAACCTAAGCCCTGCCATACAGAAAGCGGCCCAGAGAAGCCTTCCATGGCTGGCTTGAGAAAAGAGGTTGGAGAATGAATTCCTTACATGCAGAGGCCAGTTAGAAATGCCAGTTTTTTCTCCTCTCACTCATTCTCTTGGCTCCGTCTCCTCTCAAGTACTCCAGTGGGTGCAATAACAGTGACTGCACCTGGAGCTAGCAGGAACTGAAATTCTAACACAGGTAGAGAGAAGATTCCAAAAGGACAAGCTCTCCTTCTTCTTCAGGATCCTTCCCTGATCTCTTGAGCTTGACAGTTGCAGGTACACATGATGGGGAAAGCAACCAAAGCCCAAAAGAGAAACTCAAGAAAATGAGAGTGTGCACACCAGGGAGACTGTGGAGGGCTACTGCAAGAAAGCAGCCCTGCCTGACATTACTCCAAGATATGCTCACGTGAGTGTCATCCGAATTAGCAAAGCAAAGACCGAAAGAGTCCCCTAAAGGGGACAGCTGGACTGTGGACCAAGATCCACAGGAACCACTGAGTGGCACACTTGTGGGTCAGGTCTGAAACACACTGAACAGGTTTTGAAAACTAAAATTACGTCGCAATGCGTCCCCACAGGAAACAGGTGGGAGATTGTGGTCTCAATTTAACCAGACCAGAAGTTTAACTGATTTCATCATCTGCTACCACGAGAATAAGAACACCTCCCATTAGCTTTAAATGAGATGCTGAGCTTTATAATATTAAAAATGTACCCTGAATTACTGGTCACATAAAGGTTGATGAAAAAATCCAAATTGTACAGAGAGAGTAATCAACAAATAACACTGTAATCGCACAGGTACTAGTATTATCTGAGAAAGGTTTTAAAGGAGTCGGAAGCAAGTTCTCCAACAAGCACACTTAAAATAGATGAAAGAACCTCAGCAAGGAAATGAATGATATAGAAAAATGGGAATTTCTGAACTGTAGAATATAATAGTTAAAACAGAAAAGTCATTGAGTAAACCTAAAGATAAATCAATAGAAATTAATATCAATGTTGGGGAGGAGAAAATGTAAAATAATGATGATGATGATGATGATGATGATGATGATGATGATGAATGGTGACGAAAACTCTGGGCCACGTGAAACACTAACAGAAATTCTCACAGTTGTAGCATCAGAGTTCCAA
The DNA here is from genome assembly GCA_902168405.1 of Peromyscus aztecus. NCBI lineage: Eukaryota > Metazoa > Chordata > Mammalia > Rodentia > Cricetidae > Peromyscus > Peromyscus aztecus. Next base: position 74,322 of record CABHPQ010001943.1, read on the forward strand.
AGGAGGAGAAAAAAAATATAGGTATAAATTCCTCAAGTTAAATGATATTTATCTATGAATTCAAGAAGATTGAGAAGACCCATGCTGGAAAAGCAGGAAGCTATGGCAGCTCAGATGTCATCAAAGCACTGAACTAAAGAATGAAAATGTCTTAAAAGCAGCCAGAGAAAAATGAGACATGGCTTAGAGGGAAGGAGTGAGGCATGGGCAACAGAGTTCTTGTCAGCATGTCATGGACTCCAGAAGGAAGCCATCTGCACTAGAGAGAGCTAGCCAGTGAGACACCTTCAGCAATGAAGGTGAAATCAAGACATTTCCAGTGATGGAGAGCTGAGAGAATCCACAGGCAGCAGAGTTGCTCTAGAGGAACACATGTCATAGATAAAAGGGGTATGAGCCAATAAGAAAAGGACCACTCACCCAGATGGTGTAATAATCTGAAATATTTATAAGCCCACAATATAGTATCAGAATGCACGCACTAAACACTGACCAAACTGCAAAGAAAAACAGAAAAATTCACAACTGTGGTTGAAGTTTTCAGCAGACCTCCCTTGGTAATAAATAGGTCAGCTAAACAGAAAACTCAGCCTGGATATAGTAGGACTCAGCACCACCATCCACCAACTGGAGCTAATTGATTTTTCTAAGACAGTCCACCAAGTACATCAAAATAAACATCCCTTTCAAGTGCACACGGAATATTCACCAAGGCAGACTATGTCCCAGGTCATAAGTCAAACAGTGACAAAGTGTGAAAGAGTCAAAATGGGAAATATGTTCTTAGCTGGTGGCTGGTGACCGCATTAAACTAGGAAGGAGAGACAAGGAGACAAGGTCTCTCAGCACTTCAGAATTAAACAGTCCATTTCCGTAATGCACAGGCAAACAGAAGTCTAACGGGAAGTGAGAAAATAACTTTAGGTAGAAGAAAAATAAAATGAAAACAAAAAAAATTCATGGGATGCAACTAAAGCAAGAAGAATGGTCTCTAATTAAGTAAGTTTCAATTTTAATAAACTAATAAAACAAGATAAATCCAAAGTGAGAAAAAAAGGAAATGACAATGATAAAGGCAGAAGTTAACGAAATTGAAAACAAAAGCTAAGAGAAAAGCAATAAGAAAAAAAAATTGATTCTTTCACATGAGCAAAGCAATTAGTTTGGCCGAAAAGCTGAGAAACTGAAAAAGAAGAGGAAAAATTAGTAGTACCAGGAATAAGATGGATAGACACCAGTGCTGAGCCCTTTACGGACACTAACAGTGCAGTAGGGGAATTGTGACAGCAGAAAACGAGATATGTATAAAAAAGAAATGGACCAACCCCTCGGAGACTACAGGCTACCAAAGCTCACCCTCATCAGAATAGGTAACACCATAAGGTCTAAACCACTGAAGGTGCCTTCTTGTAGCTTTACTATTTCAGAAGAATCTCCAGCCCCAGATAACTTGACCTGTAAATTTGACCCAGCATTGATGATGATGATGATGATGATGATGGTGGTGGTGGTGGTGGTGGTGGTGGTGGTGGTGGAGGTGGTGGTGGTGGTATTGGGGTGGTGGTACAAACCCTATATGATCTCCTTTGAAAAGTAGAAGAGTAGAGAGTAAAGATCATTTCCTCATTTAATCAGCACTAGCCTGACACTAAAATCAATCAAAATTCTAAAAACAGAAACCTACAGGTCAATATCAAAAACATGCATGCATAAGTCCTCAAGAAAATACTAGCAAAAAATCCAACATCATATAAAATGGTAGTGTGACATGTCCAGATAAGATTTGTCTTAGCAATGTTACATTAGTTCAATATTTGAAAATCAGTCAATGTAATCTACCATATTAGCAGTCCATAAAAGAAAAGTCACACGGTCATTTTAATTTCAACAAAATAGTTCAACAATATAAGAACAGTTGAAGACAGGTGTACATGCCTGTAACCCCAACACACAGGCTGAGGCAAAAGGGTCTTTTCTACATAGTGAGACCCTGTCCCAATAAAAAAGGAGTGGGGGGGGCACTTGCAAAAAATAACCATAGGCAATATCACACTTAATGGTAAGAGACTTTTCTCTGGTGACCTAGAACAGAATAAAGATATCCACTCGTCACCTGTATTCAACATTGCACTAAGTGGCTGTGTGAAAGGAGAAAACATAACTGTCATATTTATAGCTACATGACATGATTGTCATATAGAAAACCCTTAGGAACCTGTGTAAGGTTTTCTGGTATTCGTAAGTGAATTTAAAATGGTTACAGGATGTAAGAACTTTAAAAAAAAAAGACTACATTTTACTGCACTGTAAAATGGTAAACTAAAAAATATTAAATGCCATTTAAAATATTTTCAAACATAAATAATGCATATTGTTATGGTTTCAATGTAAAATGTCCCCACAGGCTCATGTGTGAACACTTGGTTCCCATCTTGTGGTGGTGTTTTGGGAGTTTCTGGAAACTTTTGGAGACAGAGTCTAACTGGAGAAAATAGGTTTCTGATGGCATATTCCATATCTTACACTGTCCCCTTCTCTCATTCCTTTTTTCTTTCTTTCTTTCCTGGATCCCATTAGGTGAACAGCCCCATTGGCTGTGATATTCTCCCCAAGTCCCTGTAATCCGTGGACTGAACCCTGTGAAATGATGAGCCAAAATATTTCCTGTTTGTCACCTGGGGCCATTTGAGAGAGGAAAGATCCTTCACTGCAAAAATGCCTTCATGGAATTGTCCTGAAAGCAAATCTATAGGGCATTTTCTTGATTGATGATTGATGTGAGAGGACCCAGCCCATGGTAAGTGGTGCCACTTCTGGCCGAGTGGTTGGTGCTGGGTTCTATAAGAAAGCAAACTAAACAAGTCATAAGGAGCAAATCAGTAAGCAGCACTCCTCCACAGCCTCTGCATGAGCTCCTGCCTCCAGGATCCTATTTCATGAGGGCTTTTTTTCTTACTTCATAGATGTCCACCTTCTTTGTTACCTCCCATGGCAGGGAGAAAAAAGAGAAGTGTGTTACTTCCTCTTTTTTATAAGGACACTAATACAGTCTGAGGGCTCCACCCTCCTGATCTAACTATCTCCCTAAGACTCCACCCCCACATTCCATGACACTGGTGATTCAGCTTCAGCACATCTCTGTGTGAATGGGAATGATTATAAATGAATGCATACAGTGTGTTCATGCACAAAAGATTTGACATTTAAAAATATCAATGCTTAACCAAATTTACACAGTATAAACAATTCCTATCAAAATCTTAGCCCAGGTTAGGACATCCTAAATTTTATATATAAAGCCAAAGAAGCCAGAATAGCTACATTACTTTTGAGGGAGGCAAATGGGTCGGAAGAATCAGTAAGCCCAATTTCAAAACTTACATAGCTGTAGTAATAGAGACTATGCAGTACTGGCAGATGGCTAGACACACAGACCAAGGAACAGAGTATGGAACCTAGAAACAAAGCCACACAAATTAGCCCAGGTGATTCTCACAGAGTAGAAAAACAATTATAAGGAGAAAAGTAGCTGTTTCTATTTGAATATGCTAAAAGATGATAGATACAAGGGGGAAAAAAACCTTAAATCCCACATATTATCTAGAAACTAGAGATGAATCATGAGCTAAAATGAAAATATAAAACTACAAACTCATATTTTGAAAGCAGGGAAAATATCTTAGGAAAATTTTCTTACTCTTGGCACCAAAAGTTGTGATCCATAAATGTAAAGAAATTAATAGTAAGTTATTCTTCATCAAAATTAAAACATTTGCTCTGCTAAATGTCCCACAAAGAATGAAAAGATAAAGACTTAAAGAAAGTATTTGAAAAACATATATCCAACAAAAAATTAGTCTCTAGATGATAAAAAAAAAAACTTTTCAAACTCAGCTGTTTAAAAAAGCCAATAAGCCAATTAGAAAATGAAAAAGGGAGATGTAAACAGTTTGTTTTTTTTTCTCTAAAGAAGCTATGCCAATGAGAGCACATTCCCCATCGCCAGCTCTGATGGAGGCACTGGTTAAAGCAATCATGAGAAATCACTACAGACCCATCAGAACAGCTAAAGTAGAGAAGAGTGACTGTACCACATGCCAGAGATGTGCAGAAACTGAATCACTTGTCCGTTGCCAGGGAGACTATAGGCAGTGGAGACTCTGGAAGACAAACTGGAACTCTTCCAAAAGAGAACATGCTATTGTCTTCCCATTGCTTAATACTGTTGAGATGAGAACATGATAGAAGTGGTGAGCAGGTGACCATGTGCCCGGGGTTAAGGCTAAAGGGCAGGTAGGAGAGAAGTGGACATGGCTAGGAGAATGCCCTGCATCTCTTTGGGACAATGTCAGTGTCATGGTTGTGATATTGCAGCAAACATTGCAAGGTTTACCAGTGAGGATTGGGAGTAAAGAGTACACCGGGGATCTGAGGAGGTGGTTCAGTCAGAAAAGTGCTCACCATGCAAACATGAGAGCCTGAGTTCAGATGCTCAGCACCCACAGGGGTGTGTTCCTATGATCCCAGCTCTGTAGAGGCAGAGGCAGTAGGAGAAATCATGGGATTCACTGGCCATCCAGTCTAGCCAATTGGTGCACTCCAGGATCAGTGAGAGACCCTGCCTCAAAAAAGTAGAGAAATGATAAAGAAGACACCTGATGCCAACCTCTGGCCACTGTGAGCACCCCAATATATCTGCACACACACAAACACAAAACACACATATACACATACACACACACTCACACAGCCCATAGAATCCCTTAGACCTTTTTATACTGTTTCTTACAATGTTATGTGAATTAGTAATTATTTCAAAATAAGAAATTAAATTTTTTATAATACATATTATCTTTCTTTGGGGTCTTCTGCAAGAATGACTTGTAATTCTATGAACATTTATGTGATTGAACGCTACTACTTAATAGTAGTAGCCTATTTACTGAATGAAGTATTCGGAGTTAACAAAGCTTAATTTTCATTTATGGAAAGTGGAAGGTTACTTTATTACTCAGTTTTCTACTAGGAAAGGCACCTGTCAGGCAACCTCTTATGTCTGGAGGGAGCTCTGGGGTGAATACTTAGGACTGCTAACTTACTTATCTGTAGTTTTCCATGTCTCCCAGGGGTGCTCTGTTCGATGGTATTTAAACCACTCATGGTTTTGCCTCACAGTCATTAACTGAGTTTGTCAGGCTTGTTTACTTACCTTTGTGTTGTATAGAAACTCCCACTTGTATTGCAATATGCCCAGCCTGCGACTTTCCAATTGGGCTTGCTCAGGTCATATGTGTTGTGGCTTAAATGAGTCATTCTCACCTGTTTTTCTAAGCAGATCTAGACATGATCCCCAAGAATCCGCTTGGATGCTGACTTTTCATCGCTCACACTGAATTATGCCTCAGCCGGACAGAGAGGAGCTATTGGATAGATAGCCTGGAAGGTTTTTTGCTTTGCCTACTAACCACAGCAGAACGAAATCTGAAGATCTTGACCCTCGTTTCTCTATTTTGAATAATGCTTTTCTCTAGCTTAGCTCAATACCAGGAAGTCCAGATTGAGGTTGCCAGAAAGAGCAACTCTTTATTTTGGAACAAAAGGAGACCAGATACATGGAACACCAGCTACACAAACAGCCATGTGCGTATTAATAACATTGATTCTGTCTTGCATTCGTGTCTAAGCAGAGGGTCTTCTTATTTCAGCTTAAGGATGCACGGTTAAGAAGAATACATTTTCACTGCCCACAGAACAAAGTGGCCTCTGTCCACCTGCCGATGCCATTCGCATTAGAGAAGGACTCTCTCAGGTTGCTTAGGAATGATGGAGAATGTGTCTCTCATCCAAGAAATGAAATGATACCTTCAGGTGAGTCCAGAGTCTGAATCCTCAAAGCAAGGATTTAGGAAAGCATTTGAGAGGATCAGGTTTAAGCCAAACAATCCTTTAAGAAAGAAATTCCATTCAAGATCTCGTTTTAAAACAGGAAATTAAACAGTCTGTAGAAGTCAAACTCAGAGTGCTAGCACCCTTCCTCCCAACTGTTTGCTGTGTGAAACTCATTGTGGGTCATCTTTGCATTGAAAAATGTTTCAATTTGCTGGTGGTAACCACACAGCTCCTTTAAAGGGTGGCACTCAAAAGGTAAGCGAAATGCACCATTTGCGAGCCTTACCAGAACTATGGCCACTTTAACAAGCCTTGAGCTTCACTACTCCCAGGATATTCAGCCCTTCATTAGAATCATTGGTTTATTCTCACCATGCCTGTAGCAGCAGAAAAAACCAGATATAGAATCCGAGTTCGTTGAAGCCCTGGATGTGTTAACATAGTTTATTAAAATTATTTGAGGCCATTCAGAAAGTTGAGTTCGTGAAGCCAGCATTGGTTGGCACACTTTCCAGATGTTTCTTATTTTTAAGCTTTCATTAAGTGACTATCGGCAGAGCAGCTGACACCGTATAAATGCAACAAGATTTGAAACCCCACCCAGTAAATACCTCTTTCAATTGCTTTCAACAAAGCCTTCTCCACAACTGAATTACACATTGTTCTTTCTAAACCCAAGAAGAAAGACTCAATACAAATCCTCCAAAATTCCTGCCAGGGCAGAATGTTGGTGCAAAGTCCTCTTGAAGCATTTAATAGTGAATGCTTAAAATTAATCTGATTTTACTGGAATGTTCTTTCTGTGTGCAAAAAGAAAAAAATGAGAGGTTTAGAGAAAAGTGTTCAACTGGGTCAGGATATTCACATTCAGAAAGATGCTTGGTGGAAGTGTTGGAACCTATCCACCATATTCAAGAAACAGTAAACAGGTTGACTGATGGTGAAGGTGACGAGATATGGAAAGGAGTGGGCAGAGCTGGAGGAGATAAGGTTGGAGTAATATGGACCAGACCTTGCTGAGCCTTGCACCCCTTGGAAGCTTCGGCATTCAACCGTGAATATAAAAGGAACCCAAAGTAGACAAACAGTAAGATATGGAACAGAACGTGGAGGGGAGTTGGCGTTCCCAGAAACACAGAGCTCCAAATGGGAATCAGGGAAGGGAACAGATGCCGGGGACTCAGCCAACAATGTGCACCACACACTCAACTTTCCCACAGAGAATGACAGAAAGAAAAGTATGGAGAGTATGAATTTGAAAGCAAAGACATTCTTACATCAGTAGCACAAACACACACACACACACACACACACACACACACACACACACACACACGGGGTGAGGAGAGAATATTTGCATCTCTAATACCTTTGTAGCCATGACAAAGTGAACAGTGCAGAGAAAGAATAGAGAATCAAGTGCTTTGATCAGGCTGTTTTTCCAAGTGAGCGTTGCCCTGAGGAGTTCAGACTGCTCAAGAATATGTGTCCTGAGCTCCACCTGTCCAGTATTTCAAGAAACAGTCAGACTTGGCAGTTAACTGTGTCTACAATTCTTACATAAAATATGTTAAACATCTGTCCCTAATCATCTTAAACATCCCTGCCTTTATTAAATCTGAGACTGACCCATCAGCATAGAATTTAACAAGTGGGAATGTTTTTCCCATCCAGTCTTAAGATTATTATTTTGTTCTGAGAGTGTCATGATGCTGCAAAAGATGTGTCTAAGATTCTGCTGGGTCTCTATAGCATAATCATTCCTTCAGGATTAAAAGGAAAATTTATAATAATTAATCCATGTCCTCATAGGCAGGTATCATCAATTTGGGAGCCACATGAGATGAATTTGGCCCAATTCCTATTAAATAGACATTCACCCCTGTTTGCAGCTTATGGCTTAGAGATTATTCTTTTTGTCAGCCAGGGCACCAAGAAACTTATTTCCACGGAAAAATGAACTTCTGTCAGTGTGAGTACATGACCAGTATGGGACTTCTACCCAGATATCACGGACAGCCCTGGAGGAAGGCTCTTTCCACACAGAGTGGAAAATACTGCCTATTAGGTTCCATGTATCAGAGACTGGATCGGGCTCTTTGCATGCAATTGTCAATTGTCAACCCTTCACAGTTGTGTGGTCCCAGATAATGTGCATAGTACCTTTGAGCCTCAATTTCCCATCTGTACTATAGAACATCACAGGGTCGTCATTATAAGCATTAAATGAAGATATTCTCGGAGGGTCTCAGAGGCTTCCTCTTCAACCGTGATTGAATAGAACCAACGCTTGACCCTGATGACCCCTAACAGGCCTCTCAGAGTCCTCTGCCACCTTGTAGCCCTGTCACTGCCGTGATGGCCATGTCCCCCTCACAGAGGTGTCCACAGGACTTAGAGGCTTCCATCAACAGCCAGATCAATCCAGAGCCATAAGCCTCCTGTCTGTCTGTCCGTGTCTTACTACTTCTTCCTTGAAGAACTTTGCTAAATACCTTCTCCTCCAATCCCATGAGCAGAGGCAACACGCTGAGAAACTGCTGAAGCTACAGCATCATTCAGGTGGCTAATCTTCCCACAGGGCATCAAGAATCCAGATCATGATGACTAGGAGAGTGGGCCGGACAAAAGGGAGTGAATCAGTCACTGCTGGAGCTGTCCAAACTGGCTCCTAACCAAAAATGATCCCACTTTATGTGACTTCACTGAGACTCCTCATCCAAACTAGCAGGTGAAATCCATCAAAGAACTGGGGGACCAGTAGCCAACTTGCACAAGACAGGAGCCCCTGAATCTGGTATGGACTGTCTCTTTGGCAGGCACACCCTGGGACACAGTGAGAATGAGAGCTAAGCTGACTTTCCCAGAGCCGTGGGGTGGCTTCACTGATGACATGCA